>PVIU01010925.1:0-67400 GCA_004026605.1 Ondatra zibethicus
GCATCCCCCCTTCCACCCTCAGCATCCCCCCTCCCACATTTGCATCTCCTTATGCTATAGTTTCCCTCTTCTCTAGCCTTTTGTCACCTCCCAAGGACCTCTTTCTAGCTGCTCACATATAAATATACATATATAAAAACTAGAAAGTAGGATCTCCATATGAGAGAGAATACAGTCTTTTTGAACCCTGGTTACCTCACTTACTGGAGTATTTTCAAGCTCCATCCATTTTTTTTCTGTAAACTTCATAATTTTATCTTTCTTTATGGGTACACAAAATCCCCATTGGTATATGTACATTTTTCAATATCCATTCTTCCGTTGGCTGACATCTAGGTTGATTTCATTTCGTAACTATTGTGAATATGGCAGCAATGGACTGGATGTGTGCGTGCCTCTGTGGTAGGACACAAAGTCCTTTGGAGTGGTGTAGTTGGGTCACATGGCTCTTTACTTTTTTGAGAAACCTCCACACAGATATCCATAGTCCTGCATTGGTTTACACTCTCGCCAACAGTAACCAAAAGTTGTCCCTACCCACATCCTCACTGGCGTTTGTTACCATTTGTTTTATTGGTAGCCATTCTGACTAGGATAAGATGGATCTCCAAGTAGTTTTAATTTTCATTTCCGTAATGGCTATGAATGTTGATCAGTTCTTAAAATAGTTATTGGTCATCTGTGGTTCTACTTTTCAGAACTTCTGTCTGATTCCTTACTTAACCCATCTTTGGAGTAGGGAGCTTTACTCTCATTTAAGTTTTTTTGGGTTCTTTATATATTTGAGATTCAGTCTTCTGTCTGTTCACAGATTGTTTGTCAGTTTGCAAAGATTTCCCTCCCATATATAAGCTGCCTCTCCACTCCATTAGAGTTTGGGTTTTTTTGACTGAGTCTTGCTGTGCTTGTCCACAGTGTGCAAGCCGCTGACCCGGGTTTAATTTTTACCCTTTTATTTTAACCACTCTGTATCCTTATGTTTTAAATGTATCTCTTATAGCCAGAATGCATATATATGGATTTTAAGAGCTCCTATAGCTAAATAATTTAGTCCATTTATATTTATTGTGGCTATAAATATATTTGGCTTGATTTTATTCATCTACTTTGGAGCAATATTCTGTTTTTCCTGGATAATTCATTTAATGCAATTTCACCTACTTCACTCCTTCTCTGTCACCTCTTCCAGCTTCGGCTGAAATGCGTTTTATTTGTTTTTAACATTTAACATACACACCTGACTTAATAAAATCTAAAGTGAGTTAGCATCTCCAGAGGTAGTAGGGAGGGATTCGATTCATAGAGATGTGGACACTGTTTAGAACTGGAGCTAAGCCCTGTTGTATACATGCTGGGTCTGAGGACCAACTTCAGCTAAACCCACTATCTCCAATGTCTGTTCGCAGTTTGCCTTTCTACATGAAGAGCTCTCTATTGCATAAACGGCAACAGGTATTAAAACAAACCTATAGGTGCCAATGTTTTCTGCCCTTGGTTCTCAGTACCATAAGCCTTTCTCCTCAGCAGTCACCAGAGCCACACTGAGCACAATGCCTCCTGGGAACATCAGGATTCCTGAGTCACTTCCATGCCTGTACACACATCTGTCCATACCTGAGTCTGCAGCAATGGCTTGAATTCTCCCTACACAACCAGCTAATCTTTGCCTCCTTCAACTACTCCGTTATCATCTTTGTGATTTAATAAGAGAAGCTTAGCTAATTTATGCCACACAGGGAAGAGAATAAAAATAACTCACTTAAATTAAGCTGACCCACACTACACCTGGCTTCGGCTAGTTTAATATAATCATGCGCTCTTATCTCTAAGAAGTTGGGTTATATTTTTATACTCACCACGTGCTTTTTGAATGTTGTGTTTGTTTAACCCTTCAGAGGATTCTGTGTGGTAGGTGGAGTGGGGATCATTAGAGGAAACATGTCCAGAGTGGGTGGCACATCCATGTTCCCATCTGTGTATGCCTAGGGCTGTACAGCAGATGCTTGTTTTCCCACATGGAAATGACTTGAGCTCCCAGGCTAGGGTATAAGTCTCCCACTGTTCCATGTGTCTGGTCCAGAGGCCACAGCTAACCAAGTTCGTCAGCTTTTAACGTGGACGTTCCAATAGGTTGAGTGTTCCTCTCACTTCTGTGTCACTGAGAAACCAAGAAAATCATCTGGCTTTCCAAAATCGCACCAGCATCCTAAATCCAGGAGCTGGCTTGGTGCGGAGCGATGAGAAGGAGTCCATTGGACTTGCTCTTCTCTGTCTCCCACACGGAAAATCCCCTCTCCAGATGGCCACTAAGACAGACAAGAGTAACGAAAAGCAGGGCTTGCAAATCCACATTATGTTTAATGCCTGATTTCACTTAGTTAATTGATTTATTTATGAGAGCAATCTGTATAAATCTCCAGGGACACTTGTTAAGGTTGCTGCCTTATGGTTTTGCCACACCATATAATTCCTTTATTCATATTCCTTAGCAAATTACAGATTGGTCAAAGAATTCTGAACTGTTCACTTCTCAAAAAATAAGTAAATAGTAAATAAAATTAAAAATAAGAGGTTTGCCTGGTGGTGGTGGTGGTGCACGCCTTTAACCCCAGCACTCGGGAGGTAGAGGCAGGTGGATCTCTGTGAGTCTGAGGCCAGTTCCTTGTCTTTGAACAAGTTCCAGGACAGCCAGAGCTATGCACAGAGAAACCCTGACTTGAAAAATGAAAACCAAACAAATGAAAATAAGAGGTTTTCATGCCCCTCCCCCACAGGCTTCAGCTGATTCACAAATCCACCTGCCATGGCTATCAGCTCCATAGTGGTGCCAGGCTTATTTTAAGGTGTCGACACGTGGCTTTCAGGATTCAGGTGCAAATGTGAACTAAAGGCTTCGTAGAGGGAAGCATCTGAACGGTGCAGCCATCCCGCGACTATCCCACTTACCACTTACGAGATGAGCAGGCAAAGAACAGAAGTGTGATACACACCTCAGCTCTCACTCTATTTCAGAAAGAAGGACCCTGAGGGACTGGCCAAGGTCAAGAGTTGGTGATGAAGGTTCTGAGGGGATGACATCCAGACTTCCTGGCTTACATCCACATGTAAATGAGAACATTAGTATCACCCTTAGCCAGAGCTGGTACCTCCAATCCCATCCAGCCTTCTGGTGTATCTATTCAGTTCATCCCAATTGAAGGAGGCGAGGATACAGGCAGGTAGAGCCAAATCCATGCCCAGCACTTAGAAAACAACCTGACAGCTCCTCCTGGCTGGGACTGAAGAGGGAAGGCCATCCTTGACATGTAGCTGGCCCACATCAGATGCTGGGGGAGACTCTGAGACAGGGAAGTTCTGCTCTCCTAAGACTGGCAATACTAACAGTAGCCATTAGAGTGTGGTTATTGTTTCCTGTATAGCAAATTAAATACACAACTTAGGAAGTATGGGAAATGCAATCAGAAACCACCATGGGAGGAGACCCTGAGACAACAAGAAAGTTCTGCTCTCCTAAGGTTGCCAATTCCAGTGATAGCCATTAGACTGTGGCTACTGTTTCCTGCATAGCAAATTAAGTATGCAGCTTAGGAAGTACTGGGGATAAAAATAAATGAAAAAAATATATGATCTCTGTTGTTAAGAAGGGGAATCTGTGAGCTAATGGAGCGACACATGAAGTTGGTCACACTTGAAATAGCTACATTGCTTTTCATCAGAGGGGATCCAGAGAGCCAGGGTGCAGTCAGTGTTAGATTAGTATGCAGAGCTGAGCAGTGGTAGGGAACGCCTTTAATTCCAGCACCCAGGAATCAGAATTAGGTGGATCTCTGTGAGTTTGAAGCCAGCCTGGTCTACAAAGTGAGTTCTAGGACAACCAAGGCTACACAGAAACCCTGTCTTGAAAAACAACAAATTAGAATGCAAGAGACTCAATTTCCAGCACTTTTCAGGGGAAAAATCAAGTGATTCAGAAAGATGTTGAGTAAGGAACGGGCGAGGGTAGACAGCTGAAGAGAGAGGAGATGGAAGTGGGCAGAAAGACCAGAGGCTTGAGGTGAAAGGCCGATGCTTGGAAAATATTGAGAATTTGGACAAAAAGCACAATATGCTATACAAGGTAAATTATCACTCTGCAGCTAATGTAAATCACATTATCTGTCTCTTACTGTCTTATGTGGCAAGAACAATGTGGCACCATGTGTTGAGGGGCCATTTGTGATAGTCTGACTTTGAATGTTTTATATCTATAGGTATATATTTAAATTATATTTTTATATAACATTCAAAGTCAGACTATCTATATCAAAGTCAGACTATATATGTATACACACACACATACACACACACACACACACACACACATATTTAAATTTGAGAGGTGTCCTTGCAGGGGCCTCCCAAACAGTAGCTGAAACTAAAATCAGTATCTGACCTGTGGGACTGCAGAGCAGGGGCGCAAACCAGACATACTAACTACCAATAGCAGAGAAGAAAGGTGGATGCTTCCAATTTGAGCTCTAATTCCGGTTGGCCACAAAGACAAGTTCTCCAGATTGGTGCTTTGGGTTATGACTGAACAGATTCCCATGAGGGCTTATATAGGACTGACTTGACCAGGGCATGGAATGTGGGTCTCTGGCTGGTCTTGGGAGTTCAGGGTGCTACCAGCATGAGTTTCTTTGGGCCTTAGCAGCTATGTGGAATCTTGCTATAGAGGTAGAAGGGAACAGGTGCAGGGGAGGTTGTTGGAGATCACTAGCATTCAGAACATGATGGTAGGCTGAAAAACAAGTTTATAAAGGCAGGTGGTCACAATACTTCGATATCAGTGGAACTGTGTAACCTCCTCATAGTAATTAAGGGCAAACTGGGGCTTTGTGTTCACTGACTCATTCTGAACCTTAGCTTCTTGTTGTTGACCTTGCGCAGGCAATTTAATGCCTCTAAGTTCTGATTTAATTTTTTAATAGGATTTCAGCATCCACATTAAAGGATCAGTTAACAAATATTATCTTTCAGCACAGAATATGTTGTTGGTGATGATGATCATTATTGTTATAAAACCATTTCATTTTATACATACATACATGTGTACACATACATGCACACACATATATGATTAACAGCTATGCATAGGTGAGGCCAACATTAGATTCTTGATCTTCTTTTTAAAAAAATTCGGGCAGTAGTATTGTATGCCTTTAATCTCAGCACTTGGGAGGCAGAAGCAGGTGGATCTCTGTGAGTTCAAGGCCTGTCTGGTCTACAGAGCTAGTTCTATAACAGCCTGGGCTATACAAAAAAAAAAAACCTGTCTCAAAAAAAAGCAAAAACAAACAACTTCTCACTGTCTTTGTAGTTATTAGAACTTCCTTTTTCTAAGTGGTCGGGCAAATATATGGCTTAAAATTCTAACTTTCATTGGCTTTGTTTTCAAATCCCTAGTGTCAACGCTTGATACATTTTACACTAGTAGGGATTTTTATAGAGTGAATATATATAATGTTAGAGGTCTATAAGATATTATTATAGGCTCTGTGTTGTAAGTGCATCTCATATTAGAAAATAATTAAGATGAAGATGGTCTGGGTACAGGGACAGACCTGATGAAACTGTGTCTTGTGGCAGACTATGAAACCAGTGGTCAGACACAGCCTTCACGATGCTGTCTCAGAAAGAGTCCTAGGTGCCATACTTGCTCTTTAAAAATGCCCCAGACCCCTCTCTCTGCCTTCACCCCTTCCTCCAGCAAATTTAGAAGGTTGTTATATATTAACCCTTTGTAACCTCTGCTGTATCGTTGGCTCACAGGTGCCCATTTGCCCAGGCCATCTCTGCCCTCTGCCCTACTCTGGCTTGGCAGTACCTAGTCAAAACAGTGTGAGGGTGGAAGGCAGAACCTCAGCCTCGGCCTCTTGGCCTGTGTAGGTTTCAGCCAGACCCTGGGTATTATTTTAGTACAACTTACAGGAGTTAATTTGAGGATGTGTGTGGACCAGAAGGAGGGACCAAAACAATGTTTTCCTATTAACCAAATGATAAATTTGAAGTTCAAAAAAAAAGAAAGAAAGAAAGAAAGAAGTAGCTTGTTGCCAGGCGGTGGCACACGCCTTTAATCCCAGCACTCGGGAGGCAGAGGCAGGCAGATCGCTGTGAGTTCGAGGCCAGCCTGGGCTACAAGAGCTAGTTCCAGGACAGGCTCCAAAGCCACAGAGAAACCCTGCCTCGAAAAACAAAAAAAAAAAAAAAAAAAGAAAAAGAAAAAGAATGTAGCTTGTTGTATCCAATTTGGAAGAGAAGAGAGAACTGGCTGGAAAATGTCTCCCAGCAAGGAGACCATCTTCTACCACCAGCCACCTCACAGGCCCATCCACTTTGAGTACCACCTGAGCAGTCTGTGGCCCTGCATGGTCCTTCCCTTCCCGAATATGTCCATCATATCTTTACTAGAAGAACATCCTACAGATGTGCTTCATTTCTTTCAGTCCTGAGAGTTCCGACACCCGTTGCCGCTGAGCCATGGCTGAAGGAGAAATCACCACCTTCACAGCCCTGACCGAGAGGTTTGATCTGCCTGCAGGAAACTACAAGAAACCCAAACTACTTTACTGCAGCAACGGGGGCCACTTCTTGAGGATCCTTCCAGATGGGACAGTGGATGGGACAAGGGACAGGAGCGACCAGCACAGTAAGCAGCTATCTAAATTGCACCCACACTTTCCTGTGTCTTCCCTAGTTCAGCATGGGAGGACGATGAGACTGGGTGCCGATACCTACTTTCCAAGGCTCCATGTGTAGGCAGAATGCATTCAGAAGTAAGATAAAATACATGTACAGAGGGGCTGGCTTTTGGAAGACAGGGAACTATGGGCTACTACTTAGCTAATTATATCTTACTGCAAGCTTTTGAAGGACTCTCTGTTGACCTGGCATAATCTTGGTTTTGGTTCAATCATTGCATGTCCCCTCCCCAGGTTTCTAAAAACTAACAAAAGATCAGGCCTCCCAAGCCAGACAAGGGCCTGCTCATCCACGACGGGAAGAGCCTGATGGTTAGGGACTGGAAATCCTGCACAAAGATATGGGCTCCATTTCAAGTTAACAGACTCTCCAGGTGATGTCTCCACTGGGCTTGATTTGAGCATCCCCCATCTCTAAGCATAGCCTAACACATCATAAATTATGCAGTTTTCCCGCAGCGCATTGTGCAGATGTGGCTGTGGTATGCAGAAGGGGAGGGGTCGAGTCATTCTCCAGACACTAATGGAGCCAGAGGTGGGAGCCACAGAATGAGAGGCTGACAATTCCGGGCTTTCCCAGCAGCCTGGCTTTCAGACAATGGTGATAAACGGAGGTGTGGCTTAGGGAAAATAATCTTCCCGGCCAGGGCTGGGGTGTGTGTGTGATATTAGGTGTCTGCTTTCTACAAGAGTCAGGGAGTCCCTGAGTACCACTTGGGTATTAGATGGTGTAGGGAAATCTGATCTGCTGCCTGCATAGAGGAGTGGCAATCTCAAGAGTCAAACACATCGCAAGCCAAGACACATGGGAGAGCACAGGTGGGAGAAGACTTGGGACTGACTTGAAAACGGGATGCACATTGCTGATGTCATGGCTTCTGTATAATTATACCCGGTGTAGGCCCCAAACTTCACAGACTCCGTGCAATGGCGGCTTCTGAGATGGCCCTCTGTTCAGTCTCAGATGCACATGTGACTGGGATGGGTGCTGGTATTGTCCCTTCTTCCCCAAAAAGCCGGGTGCTAGGGCTTGCAGTTGGGGCAGGCTCATGATTTGGGGATTTTGCTTTGATAACTTGTCTTCAATTGGGCCTTCTACATGTTTTCCGTTCTATGAAAAATAGGTACCAGAACAAGCCAAAAAGAGAGATTCTAGAACATTAAAAATAACCAAGTTTGGGCTGA
Organism: Ondatra zibethicus; assembly: GCA_004026605.1. NCBI lineage: Eukaryota > Metazoa > Chordata > Mammalia > Rodentia > Cricetidae > Ondatra > Ondatra zibethicus. Next base: position 7,926 of record PVIU01010925.1, read on the forward strand.
GGCTGTAGCCCGGTTGATAGAGTGCTTGCCTAGCATAGGAGGCCTTGCCAAATACAAACTGGATATACCGTTATACATCTATAAGCTCAGCACTCAGGAGGTAGAGGGAAGAATCAGCAGAAGCAAAGTCATCCTATAGCTACACGGTTGGAGCCGGGCTTAGAATAGAGACCCCATCTCACAAATGAACTTAGATTGTGTCAGGCAGGTTATACAATTCATGTATAACCCACACAACCCAGGGGAACAAGCTTTAATTTCTCTGAGTTTTAAATGTTTGTAAACCCTATCAATTTCCTGCACTAATGGGGGATATTCTAGTCCCCAAGATCCAAACCAAAGGTGATGATCACTGACGACATATTTCTTGAGGCTTGCCTGGTTCTTGGAAATCTTAAGCTTCGGGGGAACAAGAGGCTACAGTTCCTGGATTTCTGGACCAATGTCATGTGCCTTCCCTCTGCTCAATCTGTCATTAGCAGAATAGGATGTCTCTGGGTGCATAACATTGGGACAGCTTGTTGTGGCACTTAGCTACTGGCCTACTATGTCAGAAGCCCTGAGAATTCAGCATAGCTCAGTAGGAGAGCTGTAAGAAAGTGGGCACCCAAAGGATGCTGGGATATCTGCTGTGTGAACTTGAGCACAATCTTTCATGCTTTATTTTTCTTCTTAAAAAGAAATGAGAATACCGCCGGACGGTGGTGGCACACGCCTTTAATCCCAGCACCCCGGAGGCAAAGGCAGGCGAATGGCAGATCTCTGGCCAGCCTGGCCTACAAGAGCTAAAAAACCAAAAAAGAAAAAAAGAAAAGAAAGAAATGAGAACACTGAGTACAGGTTTCATGAAAGAGTTAAATGAAATAACATAGTAAACATTCTTGACACAGCACCTGCCACGTGCAGGGTAAAGGCTCAGTATATGCCAGCCAATGTTCCTGTTAGCATCCTGCATCTCTAGACTTGCTGCAGCGTATGGACATAAAATGTGAGACTAAGGCAATTCTCTGGGCCCACGAAAGGCTGGAGTCTAGATTCAGCCTTCTCTGCCAACATTCAAAGCAATTCTATGAGCTTACTGTTTGCTTACTCTGGAGCTAAGAACAAGGACCAAGGGGACAGTCCTAAGGTAAACAGCCAGCAGTCCACCCTGTACCGGTTGAAACCACAATGGACAACCCACCTGCCCTCTGCAGTCAGGGTTCTGGAATGTTGGTGCTTGTGTCCCACTCTGCCACTTTCTAACCAGACAATAAATAGTCTCTCTGTTTTGTATGAAATACTCTGCTAAAGATGCCTCAAGTTGTGCAGCCAATGATTCTTCTAATCCCTGGTATCCCCTGAGGTTTAATTTTGGGCAGCCTTTTAATCTCAACGAGACTCAGCTTCCTCCTTCTCCTCACTCTGTCCCTCACTACCAGTCAGCCTACCCAGAGGGCCTCCTAGGCTTGGGCGATCTCCCTGAGTGTGGCTCTGTCGCCCTCTTCTGCCCAGCGGTGGCACTGCTGCTTTGAACCTCAGGCCTCAGAGGCAGAGTCAGCTTTGGACAGCTTGGAGTGGAAGCCCTGGAGAGCCATTATGATCCACACACACAATCTGGCACACGGAAGTTCTTTTTTTTCCTTCTTATTGAGACAGGGTTTCTATGCATAGTCCTGACTGTCCTGGAACTCGCTCTGTAGACCAGGCTGGCCTCGAACTCAGAGATCTACCTGCTTCTGCCTTTCGAGTGCTGGGGTTAAATAAAGGCATGCTCCACCACCGCCCAGCTTAGAAGTTCTATTCTTTAATCACTGGTCTGAGCATGACAGCCACCGCTGCACCCCAAAGTTTCCTGAAGAAAGAGTGCCCTTAAAAGTCAGTGAGATACTTAGGTAAATCATAAACCCCACAAGATAGAACTTGCCTCAGACCTCACAAGACAAAAGTTCATTCCTTTCATGGTATCTCTTTGTCCTCAATGAGTTGACATGCTGTGCACAGAGTAGGGAAATTATTCTGATTTGTCTGTCTTACCCTTCCGTGGGAGAAACAGTTTCCAGATTTCTTATCCGTGGTACTAGCCTCAGGAGGACATTGTGCACTGGCGATCCCAAAATAGACTTAAGGAAAATGTCTCTACCAGATTCCTGTAGAGACAGGGGGTCAGGGCTTGTGCCTTCACCAAAGCTTGGGTCGCAGCTCTGGGCAATCGTCCATACATGATGCAAACACTAGTTACAGTGTCATGGTATCCACGATAGAGACAGACAGTGAGGGCTACTGATTCTGGAGCCCCTGGGGATGCAGCTTGTGAAAAGAAAGCTTTTGATAGCTGAATGCCAGCCCTGAGAGACTGAGAGAGGCTAGGGAGAGCCATGGGAGCAGGGGAGGTGGCCCTTTCCATGTTGAACACGGAGTACGTGAAAGGTGTCACGGGTCTATGCCCCTCTCCTTGGGGCTACACTTCTGCATTCACTCATGTGGTCATGGACTGAACTTCTCCCCCTCAGGCCCCCGAGGACAAGGACTTTGTCTCTTGGTGGCCGACACTGCGACTTTGGTATTCAGCATATTGCCCGTCACTTGGTTCAGTGCCCAGTAAGCATTAATTTGATGAGCGGCTAACTTGTATTGGTGGCAGATAAATTTAAACCCAACAATATCTCAAGAAATACCTGTCATGCACTGGCACATGCCAGGCCCTGCACAGATGGTCATTTCGACCTGCAATCCTCTGAGGTCACTTAGTCACCATCGCGCTGACCGGGCCCCTCACAGGGACAGCTTGTGGAGCCTAGTCCCTCTGTTCTAATAGCATCCCCTGAAGTTCCCACCACCACCCTGATCCTAACACCCTGACAGACAGCATTTCCACCCGCAAACTAAATACATTGGCATGTTTAGCCTATCACGTGGCTCAGATAGGCAAAAGCAGATTGATGTCCCCTGACTGTGTTTACCGAATCTGTGACATTTTGTGTCACATTACTTTTCCTCTTTGTGCCTAAGTTTCCTTGTTTTAAAAATAAGAATCCCAACAGTTCTCTACCTCTTAGGAAAGTAGAGACTTTGAAAGGTGATGTTTCTACGAGTATCCAACACAGTGCCAGGCACCTGAATGTTCAAAACAGTGTCATTCTCCAAGGTCATCATCATCCCCCTCCGTAGGCTCACTGTGCCGCCTCATCTAACCTAGCTGATAGCTGGCCATTGAATGTTAAGCTTGTTCACAGACCTGCTGGTGACTTTACATCCCAGCTTCCCTGAGGCTGTCTAGTTGGAGCTCCTGAGACCTGGCACAGAGTCACAGCCTTCCCAGGCCCTAGCCCAGCCAAGCCTTCCCATCTAACTTCCCTGGGACAGAGCCACTGGGGCAAAGGCAGAGTTCCATGCTTGTCTGCTCTTCCTGCTGGAGTTTCCTCTCTGGAGAAGGCATGTCAGGTCTTACGCTTCCATAAAGTCAACAGCTAGAACAGCAGCTAGAGAGGAATGGCACACTCCCTCCTAAGCACCCCTAATTTTCAGCCTCCTTGTGGAGCCTACAGCCCCTAGCCTCCCCAGCACGTAGGAAGGAGGCTGGGTGGGGGGAGGATCCTCGGCACCACTCACCACACAGATGGAAATGTTCTTCAGCAGAGTGTGTGCCAATCAAATATTTATAAATCTAGCCACATCCTAAAGGCACCAGGGGAGTTTGCTGATCCAAAGGATCTTACTGCATTGCCCTGGATCCAGGCAGACCACACTGCAGTGCACTGTTTGGGGGCAGTCCAGACTTCCGCTGTCTGGTCTGATGGGACTCCACATTTAATGGTAAAGGCATTCTATTCCCCACCAGCTTGGACTGCAAGTCAGGACAGCTTTCCAAACAACCGCTTTGGGGAGGTCTGGGCCCTGCTGCCATAGCCAGAGAGAGGGGCAGGGCTACAGAGAGGAATGTCCTCCTAACAGGATGCTCCTGCCCCCCATATGTGCTATATCAGCCTCTTAGGTCCCCAAGTCTAACTCAAGACCCTTCGTTTGATTATGGAGATTTTTCTAGAGAAACTACAATACACACACGAATACACACACGTGTGTCAGTCTATCTCTGAACTAAATAAAATGTTTTCTGGCCTTTTCTTCCAGATGTTAAAAGATAAGACACCTTTACGAATGTTTGCAAAAGTCTTTTCCATATGTATGCATGCACACGTGTGCATAAGCGCGCGCACATACAGACACATTTAAAACTGCTGGAATTTTCCCCCTCTAGTCCATTTTTCCCCTCTTCTGTCTTTAATGTTTTGCAAAGACTGGTTTGTGGTTACACTTTAATTATAAACCCACCGACATAAAACAACCTGGCTGAGTCCTGAATGAGGCTGACCTCACTTTGAGTAAACACAACCAAGGACGGGAAGTCTCCAACCCAGAATAAACTGGGCACGTAATCTCTGTGGCCTCTCTCTGGGCAGCAGGCATAAAGGGCAGGCCATGCCACACACAAGCAAGGTCCTCCCCTTTGGCGTCCCAGCCCAAGATACCAGCTGTCATCTTTGCTATAAAAAAGCCCTAGTGCAGGACAGGGGTGGACATGGGGCGTGGGCCCCAGAGCTCACTGCTCTTGGCACTAGCCATCTTGGATTCTTTCCCTTCCTTTCTGCTCTAGAAAGTAAGGAATCAAAGCGCCTCTCCACGAACAAACTACTGTTATGACCTCATGGAAGGTTCTGGTCACAGAAAAGAAAGCAGATGCCAGCTACTCCTTAGGCACAAGGCACAAGTACCCAAGCGTAGGCTGGTGGAGCCCCTGAAAAGTGCTGGGCTCCTCGTCAGGAAGGGGCATAAGCATGCAGAGACCACAGAGTGATGAACAGTGAGCACGGAGCATGGGAATGTGAGCCACTAAGGTGATTTTGTACATTTCAGGCTGATATTTACGATTTGTATCCTCAAACCAGCACCCTCCAGCATCCAGGCTTAGCACAAACGAGGTCCTGGGTTCAATGCCCGGCACCAAAACCAAAACCAGAAACAAAACAAAACACATGAAAATACAACCCTGGATTCTACCAGGACATTTGCGGTTACAGATCCACCAGCTAGCTAGAGATGGTGCCTCATGCTTTCTATTCCAGTACTTGGGAGCCTGAGGCAGGAGAATCACTGCAAATACCAAGTCAGCCTGGCTACAGAGTGATAGATTGTCACTTAGAAAAAAAAAAATCTTACCACACAAGCCTTTCCCAAGCCACTTCAAGCCAATTTTTATAAGCCTCTGAATTTCCTATCAACCACTAGAGTACCATTAGAAAATTGTTTCCTGTTCTGCTAAATCAAAATTTGCTGTCTCCATTTCAGACCTGGGCTAAAGGGAGTCTTCAACTACCTACCGACTTTATTTTTCATTAACAAGCAACTTGGAATGCCCAGGGCTGCTGTTCTTCCTGTTCATGGACATCAGGGTCTCCCTCCCAGTGAGGGTATCATTATCCACTCAGGGTGCTCACCTGGTAGAGGGTGCTGGATATGGAGAAGTCGGGACTTTTGGGACCTTCCATCCCATACTGCACTCCACCTCTAGTAGTTCTGGGTCTTAAGGATGCTCCTCTCTTATGGATCCTTGTGTTCAAGCCTGAGCTAAGTCACAGACCCACCTCAGAGGTCACCAGGAGCAAGAATTGAGTCTTGGGTCTAGCAAGGTGGCTTAGCAGGTAAAACACCTGCTTGCAAGTCTAAAACCTGAGACTGTTTGTTTTTTAGAGAGGTCATGTAAAGGTTTTGGAAGGAGAGAACTGAGTCCAAAAAGCTGTCCTCTGATCCCCACACATACATCATAGCACGCATACAACCTTCCACAGACACTTCCTATACACACAATATGGAAGAAGGGAGAGAAGAAAGAAGGAAGAAAGGAAGAAACGAAGGAAGGAAAGAAGGGGAAGGATGAGGGTTTTGGGGAGCTCTGAGGGTCTGCCCATTGACAAGGAAGAGAACTTTAAAACATTCCCAGCCCCAGGAGGCAGGAGGAATTGTGGGAGATGGTGACACCCATGAAAGCTTAGTGATAGCTCACGAGTACGAAGTAAAACACAAAAGCACGCACTACAGACTGAAGACCAGCAAACGCCATCAACCCAGGACTCAGAGATGGTTGCAGAACTGATTTTACAGAAACAGAGAGAGCATGAGAATGAATCAGGCCGTCTCTCTGTGGGTCCCCGGTCCTCTACCACCTTCTCAGGCTCCCCAGGGCAGCTGCTGGTCACCCCTGACTGGTATCCAGGAAGTTTTACATTTTACACCCATCTGTTCATGCGCTATACACACGAGCTCACGCTTCCGACAAACTTTCCAGTAAGGATTTACTTATGCCCTGCAATTCCTTTGTGGCTGGATGCCATCTCCTGTTTTTTCTCTGCAAGAACAGAGGTGAGGAGATGACAGAGAGAGGGGCAGAGTGACAGGGACGGGAGTGGAGGGGGAGAGATATTTAATTGTACTTTTATTCTTTTATCTACTTTTGCCTTCGAACAACAAGGGGCCTTTGTTATTGAGCTGCTGAGTCATAGGTCTGCGTGTCTGTCACCCTAGTCCTGTGTAAGCCCTGGGTGCATGAACCACCTCTGGCAACGAGCGCATATTTCAGCACACCTGGGGGAGGGGGCGGACACTGAATGGCTTTCAACCCTTTTTCCTGCTCTGCTGCTACAGGAGGAAGCAGCATGCTATGTAGCCAGCCCCTGCCTCTTTCTGAGGTCACACTTCCTCTTCCCTTGAGTGTTCCCTGTAGCCAGCAGCTGTGAGGGTGAAGGTCTGCAGAACTAGAATGTGGTCTGTCCCTCCCTCCCCCCCAGGGTTGGACAGCCAGTCGGGGACATGAGCCGTGTAGGCTGGGCATTTTGCCTTCCTGCCAGCCCTGCTCACAGAAATATATGTGTTGTAGGAAACACAGCCAGAAAGAAACCCAGCGAAAATGAGCTACGAAACTTGGACATCCTGGAGAAATAATATTTAGAGAGGAAACTCTTGAGCCGACTCTCACCAGCACACCATCCCTGGCTGAGGTCTAAGGTCACGTGCTAGGCAGGCCCCAGCTCTTGTTTACCACAGTGAGACCTTTCCCAAGGCCAGGATGGGAGTTGAAGAACTTGCCTTCACCCAGCCCTGCAGCAAGAGACAGAGCTAGGGCATTAAATGTTTTAAAAACAAACAAACAAGCCTTCCACGGGGAGTTTGGTGGAACAGGCCTGTAATTCTAGTAGTTGGGCAAGAGAGGCAAGAAGATTGAGAGTTTGAGGTCATCCTTGGCTACATAGCAAGGCCAGCCTGTACTATGTGGATCCTGGGCTTGAACTCAGGTCACTAGTCCACACAGCAGAGCTTTAACCACTGAGCCGTCTCACGGCCCTTACAACTTTTCTTCATAGGGCTGTACGAACATCTCTATAGTTTTTGATTTTCAAGAGAGAATCTCCGAGGCTCTTAACCATGATCCTTCCATATCTACCCCAACCCCTCTTCAGGCCTTGGGCCCCACTAATTTCCTCAAGGTATTTACGTATTTGCTTCTTCTGGGCTTTTCAGGCAACTGCAATCACAGACTTCCCTATGTCACAGCATGCACTACGGCTGCGCTCTTTTACCTGGACACACCATGCCATTCTGTTCCCCAGAGCATCACCATCATATGTAGCCACCTGCTTCACAGACAGTTAGATCTGGAGAGAACTTGATAGACATGGAACCTAACACCCACCATTGTGCCCAAGATAGATTAAGCAGCCTGGTCAGGGTCACCCCACTAGTTGGAGGCAGAGTCCGGCCTCAATTCTCATATCTCTTATCTTGGCCCCGTTAATTCCAGAGAATGTGTTGGGAACATAACAACTCAAAGACCACAGCTTGTTGAGGGTGGCTTGGCAGAACCATTTCTGCCAACATTAGCCTAATGACATTCGCTCATCAGATATGACTGGACACTATGCATAGTACATGCTAGGAAACACCGGGAACCCAAGGAGTCAAGACAAGACAGACAAAATTCCTTCCCTTCCTTTCTTTCTGCTTCCTGGATAAAGCTTTTGAGTAATAAAATAATTATATGCTGAGTATAGGAAAGGAAAGAGCAAGAATGAGAACGGGGGACATGGGCACTATGGAGGCACGGGCAGGGGCTGGGGAAGGGGAAGACAGGACCCACTGGCAGAGTAGCACAGATACTTGAGCAGGCTTCTCCAAGAAGATATTTAAGCAGAGGCCTGAAGAAGAAAGCAAACTTTACAAACATCTGGAGGAAGAAGATGCCAGACAGGGGCATAGGATGTGCAAGGATCTTTAGGTATAAAAGAGTCTGGTGAGGGCTGAGGAGATAGCTCAGTCAGGAAAATGCTTGTCATGCCAGCATGAGGACACAGGGTTCATTCCCAGAACGCATGTGAAGAAGCCGGGCGTAGTAATGCACGCTTGTAATTCCAGTGCTAGGGAAGATGGCGGCAGGCAGGTTCCTCGGCTCACAGGCTAGCCAAGCATAAGCAGTGAGTTCCAGGCCAAGTGAAAGATCCTATCTCAAAAAACAAGGTGGATAGAGCCTGAGGAACAGCATCCACTACTGTTCTCTTATCTTCATGCTCACAGGTGCATTCATGCACGCGCATGCACGTGTGTGCGTGCTTGTGCACTCACATACACACACGCGCGCGCGCAAACTAAAGTTACTCGGGTATAGCAGAGTGAGCAAGTGAGTGCTCTGAGGCTGGAGAGAGCAGCTCCTAGATGTTCTTAGGCCTACTGTCTCATGACCAGACTTTCAGAGATGACCAAAGTTAGGGAGCCTAGTAGGAATGGAAGTAGGTAGCTCCCAGCTCCCTTCCTGTAATTTCAACAGTCTCTGCTCACCACAGGAAGTTGGGGGAAGTCTTGAGTCTCTACATCAGACTTCCGAGGATGGAGAGGTACATCTTCTAGAGGTGATGTAACTCTGTGTCACTCTTGCATGAATTGTAGGATGAGGAAAGCAGAGGGGAAGGGGGAAATGCCAGCACATCTGTCAGGATGTGGTCAACAGTCAGTACAGATAGCTACAAAATGGAGCACAAGTCAACTAGCAAAAAGAACACGCAAGAGGGCAGAGAGATGGTTCAGCAATTAAGACCACTGGCTGCTCTCCCACAGGACCTGGGTTCAATTCCCAGCACCCACAAAGCAGCTCATAACTGTCTGTAAATTCAGTCCCAGAGGCTCTGAATCTATCTTCTGGCCTCCATGAACACTACACACAAATGGTACACACACACACGTGCAGTGTAAACACTCATACACTTAAATTTTCACACACACACCCCAAAAGCAAACTTTTTTATCACTGAAAGCTGTTAAGAAAAACCAGGGGTTGAGAACTGTTTGAAGAGAATGCTAACGCTGTCACAGAGGGGAGCCTATGTGTTTGGCAGTCACACACATGCTCTCGAGAAAAGCACACATGCACCATCTCTAGGAGTGGCCTTCTGTGTGCTTCCATCTCCCAGGATGAAGCTTATGTGCAGGAAGGGAGGGCCAGGAGCTCAGCCACTGAAGCTGCATGTCCATCACTGTACTGAAGGAGGGGAGGGAGGGGTCTAAGTGGACCCATAGAGAAATCTGTCAAGTCCATTGCCCTCCAACCCAGCCCTGTTTATTGGTGCCTGGTCCTGATTTCATTATGAGTAGAAGTGAAGTAAAATTCCACATACTTCTTAACTATATTTTTCTGTCATATTCCTGACCCCTGCCTAGGCCATGCCCACCACTAATCTACTTTCTAGACTTACTTTTGGCCCTCTCACTCCAAGTCAGAGTGACAGTTGTGACAGTCTGGAGACTAAAGAAATTGTCCAAAGGAGTCCAACATTAATTCTAACTCCCAAGGATAACCATTAACGCACTTTCCTTCAGAGGTCAACAAGCAAAATAACAATTATCCATTGGGTATTAGTCTCTGATATACATCCATCACTACCCAAAGCTCCTTGGGAGGACCAACCAGAACACATGGGATGGGTGTCTTAAGCGACTTGAGATCCTTGCCTTCAGTCGTAAGGTGTCTTAGCACGGGTTCCAGGACCTTTAGGGTGCTCTCTGCATCAGAGGATGTTTTGTACATGCTTGGCCTCTGCCCACTAATGTCAGTATCCTTCTCCATCCCCTCCAGTTGTAATGACACAGACAATCCCCAGGCATCCCTTGCGGAAGAAAATGACCCCCAGTTGAAAACATTGCTTTTGTCCCGTCCCTGCATTAATGGGTAAATGGGTAACTCTTTCCCCTCCCTGAGCACTTCCTCTCTGCCAGGGACCTATCTGGGATGCCTTGGGAGTGGAGGGGTTTACTAAATTTCACTGTGGGTGAGTCCTGACTCCCTTGAACTCTCTCCTCTCTAGGAAAAGAACAGTTTCTGGGTTTAAAATATTAATGATCTACCAATGTCACTCTCTGCCTTGAAAGTGTGTCCCTCTCCAGTAGGGTGACAGCTAAAACTGTTGCCACTGCCTGCTCTACAGTACTCCAAGAACTAGTACTAGTGGAACCAGGGAAACCAGTATCACCCCTCCCTATAATTATTTCCCCTCAGGTAACAGAGGGAGAGAGGGCATATGGGCTGGCAAGCTAGCCTTTGTCTCTCTTATTCTCAAGAATATAACTCCTCATGAACAGAAAGGAAAGGGAACTACTGTTTTGATTCATTGGAGGGCTCATCCTCCACTACAGAACGAATGAGCAGAATTTTCCATGGCCGACTGTTCTGGCTGCGGGGCTCTTGGCAAAAGTGTTTGTTGACTTTTGCTCGTGTTATTTTCATTCCAGTTCAGCTGCAGCTGAGTGCGGAAAGCGCGGGCGAAGTGTATATAAAGGGTACGGAGACTGGCCAGTACTTGGCCATGGACACGGACGGGCTTTTATACGGCTCAGTAAGTATGAGGCTGACGCCTCCAGACTCAGCCAAGGCTTGAGGTTTCCAGAAGTCTTGTTACGTGGGAGACGCAAATGAAAGACCATCAATTAGTCTTTGTTTGTTATTTTTTCCAGTACGATTCCCACCCTCCACCTTGCTTTTATTTTAGGCATGAACATAAAAGAGTTTCTTGTGGTATTCTCTCAAAATACTCTGATTATCGCACAGAGAAGAAAAGATGATTGGTAGTTTGCTAACTTGCCGGGCACTCGTTCCAGAATACCTAATCCTACTCTATTCATTCGATCCAAAAATGTCTCTGAGTTGAGTGAGAGCTATGTGTGTCTCTTAATGTCCTGCCTGTGCGGTGGGGGGTGCACCTGTGTGTACATAAGCACCTGAGGGCCAGAGAACAACCTTGGGGTTCAGTCCTCAACAGGGTCCCTCACTAGCCTGGAACTTGCCATGTAGACTAAGCTGACTAGCAGAAAGAAAGAAAGAAAGAAAGAAAGAAAGAAAGAAAGAAAGAAAGAAAGAAAGAAAGGAAGGAAGGAAGGAAGGAAGGAAGGAAGGAAGGAAGGAAGGAAGGAGGGAAAAGAAAAGGGAAAGAAAAGAAAATGCCAGGGTCTGCCTGTCTTCTAATACCTAGTGCTGGGACATGCATACACCACCAAGCCTGACTTTTTTTTTTTTAATTTAGGTACTGGAAACTGAAGTCAGGTTTACTGGGTATTGTTACTTCTCCCGTCTCTTAATGCTTTTTAAAAAATCAAAATTGCAGTAGTTTAGGGCTTAAAAAATTAAATTGTATTAAAAATTTGAAGATACTCTCTTCTGTTTCAGGGTCACCTACCATGTTAAATCAAGTTGCAATGCTTTGGATTCAGTGATCCTTTCTCTGTATCCGAGCACTTATAAGAATCTTGCCTGTAATTTGTGACCCAAGTCCTTCCTTTTCGGGGAGATGGGGCCTACAAAAAAGGCTGTCTGGAAAGCAGGTTTCGTGTGGGCTGACTTTCAGTGGTATCAAACTACCAAAGCAGCACAGGTGTAGAAGCCTCCTAGGTGTGAACACAGTGCAGCCACCCCACTGCCCACTAGAGGGCAGAAGATGGAACGCTGTCATGGGAAAAGACAAGTTCAGGTGATTGGAGCTGGGCGTGACTGCTGCCCAAGAAATGGACTTTAAGGCAATTCTTCTAATCACCCATCAAATCAGTCAACCATTCCATCTTAGACTCTCAAAGGAAGCTCATACATTTCCTATTCTAACTAGCTGTTTGTCTACTGTTAGCCCGGTCTATTGCAACAGACAGTACCTACATAGGCTCAAGATGGTCCAAGGGGACAGCATGGGGAACTTGCTCACCAGCTTCTGGCACCTGGGGGGCCCTGTACTGATGACACCTCTAAGACAAACGATCAGCTTGTGAGCCCCACATACTCACTATGTCTTAGAGATTGTGCCAAGGTTTTAGGCTTTTGCTATCTGAAATTAATTTTGACATTTATTCTAATATTTTATACTTAAATATAAATGTTGAGGGAGAACTGTCTGAAGCCAGTGTTCTCAAGGCTCTAGAAAAAATACCCTCTCCCACATCAACCATAGCCATCACTGTAATTCACCCAAATAAGACCTTAGCATGTCCTTCCTACAAATCTTTGCATATACCACATTGACAAAGAAACAGTCTAACATAGCTAAAAGCTCTGACTCATGCTCAGAGTAAATTTTAGGTATTCATCCATTCTAATTTCTATTTGTGGTCTGTGTAGAACAGATACTTTTGTTTTGAAAAATTAAGTTTGAAACACTGTATAACGAAGTATTAATATAGCTATCTACAGTGGTGGTGAGTGGGTAGGTTAATAAAACACTAATGGCTTCCTGTATCTTCCAGATTTTCTACAATGTGTGTATGTCACTCAAGTAACCAAGGCAGGGGAAGCACGCTAAATATAAAAATAGAAATAGCCACAACAATAGGCATGAATCAAGGGCTGAGGAACATGTACCCAGCACTGTGCCAAATGTATAGTAAGTACACACAAAGTCTGGCTGCGTGATGCAGTACCTCTGAGATGTGGCCACCTCAGCCATGACTCAGCCACTCTGCATATCGGCTGCACCAGTGTGACAAAGGACAACAGGTAGGGTCTAGGACCAACCCCACCTTCATCACTGAATATAGGCCCGACACCCACTAGGGCCATCATGGGGTAATCCTACTCCACGGTCATGACAACCCACACAGTCTAAAACCACCTCCTTCCTTCTGTCTCAACAATGTGCCGCAGTACTAGTGTCTGGACCAAGTTCCTCCAGAGGCAGAGTCATTCAATTAGATACTATATTTATAGCCTATTTTGTTCCAGAAGGGTCCACAATGTCTCACGCAGGTGTCATTTCCCCAGACTATAAATGAATAAGAAGCCGGACACTTCCTGTTGCATAGTTCCTTGCTAATAAAAGCACTGGGGCTGGGATGTCGCTCAGCGGCAAACTGTTTGCTTAGCAGAAATCTGGCTCCTACCCAAGCAGGAAGAGAAAAGAATTCCGCTTACCCACTCACTAGGTAATGAGCAGCCACTATCCACAAAGCCGTGTCTAAAGGGAAATACAAGACCAGAGAGGCTAACAAGATTCACCTCTCCACTTGGTAGGTCTTATACCCTAATAAAACAAACATATCCACATATAAAGAACAATGAATGATCTGATAAAAAAAAAATGGAAAGGGAATCAGAACTCAACTGTGCTTGAAGATAGTCCATAAGGATCATGTGATTGGAAAAGGCACAGTCCGATATGGTAGGTCATCAAAAGGACAGTGTATAGCATAAGAATTTCCACATGGTTGCCTTAAATTCAAATTGAGTATGAGCCTTCCAAAATCTGCTCCAATAGAAATTTGAAACATTGACTTCTTTCCCTCTTAATAGCATAATTGCAGGTAAAATATCAGCTGATAGACTTTTCCCAAGTAACCACATTACTAACATGCTTGGGCTATTTCAATAAGCCAAAGCTGCACTGGATTCTACTGTGAGGAAGGAACTTTCTCCCCTCCAATATCACCTTGCCATAGGCATCTTCCATTGTATTGCCACAATAGTAAATACTTCAAAATCCACCCTCAAAATAGGACTTTATATTCATCCAACTGCCTCCTAATGGCAAAGTCCTAGAAGGGAAATTGCTGCATCAAAGATGATGCATGCTTTAGGGTTGGAGGGGCTTGCTGGCATATGGGAGAATTTAAGTTCAATTCCCAGTACTGGAAAAAAGAAGAGAAAGGGAAACACGGAGAGAGGATGTTTCAGATTTTGATACTTATCTTCAAGTCATACTCAGAAAGATATCCTAACTAATAAATGAATAATATTTTAACTTCACTTTTCCTTGGTAGGGATACTGAATATACTTTCATCAGTTTATTGCCCAATATTAAAACAGCAGATAAGGCGGTGGTGCATGCCTTTAATTCCAGCACTCAAGAGGCAGAGGCAGAGGCAGAGAGATTTCTGTGAGTTTGAGGCCAGCCTGGACTACAAAGCAAATTCCAGAACAGACAGGACTGTAAACAGAGAAATCCCGTCTCAAAAAAAAAAAGTCTATGGCCTTAATAGGTTATGAATCTATATCTATAGAGCCTTATACATTCTACATGTGCATGAGGAGATAGGGGAGGGTTTTGTGAAGTGTGAACAGTTGTCTAGAGTTAGGAACATAGCTCTGTGGTAGAACATTTGCTTAGAATGTACAACATCCTGCATTTACTCTCTGGCACCATATCAACCACCCAACAAACAGATGCCCACAGTGGACTATATGCAGGTGGTGAGCTTTGAGGTTTTCTTTTTTCTATTTTCAACTAAAGCTGTGATTTTCTTTTTTCTTTTTAACTTTTATTATGAATGTATTTCTTGACTGTGTGATGGGTCAGGAAGCAGAGCAGGGGAGATGTGCACCATGGTACAAGTGAGAAGGACAAACGACAACTTCCTTCTCCCACCTCATGGGCCCTTGGAATCAAAGTCAAGTCGTTAGGTTTGGTGACAAATGCTGAGCCACCACCTCATGGCTCCCTTGTGATTTTCTTAAGAGCACAATTCATGGCCTAGCTAGATGGGCGAAGGATGTAGTTGTCAAGCTGGAAAACTTGAGTTCGATCCCCGGGCCCCACATGTAGAACTGGCTCACAGAAACTGTCTTCTGACCTCCACACATGAGTGGGTAATGTGAGTGCACTTGTGTGCTCACGCACACATGCACACACACACACACATGCACACACACAAAATGGAAAAAATTAAGGAGTATAGTTCTTTTCAGAAATAACTGAAATAAGTAAGATCATTTTCTCTTTCTCTAAGTGGCCAGTCATGGTGGCACAGGGCCGTGAAAGGCAGGTAGAAGACAATCAGGAGCTCAAGGCCTGTCTGAGAGCAACAGAAACGCACTGAAGCTCCACTGTGTGTTTGTATGTGCAAAGCACATTTTACACAAGTATTTGTGTTCATAACAACACTGAGGCAAAAATCCCAGCCTTTTAGTGAAAATCACCAGTGTGGGAAGGAATTTGAGATCCTCACACAGCTCGTGAACAAGAGAGGAAGGGAACCCTATTTCAAACCACTCACTAATTGTTCTGCCCTCCTCCCCTTGGTTCTTATCCTTTAGCAGACACCAGATGAAGAATGCCTGTTCCTAGAAAGGCTGGAAGAAAACCATTATAACACTTACACGTCCAAGAAGCACGCGGAGAAGAACTGGTTTGTGGGCCTTAAGAAGAACGGGAGCTGCAAGCGCGGTCCTCGGACTCACTACGGCCAGAAAGCAATCTTGTTTCTCCCCCTGCCGGTATCTTCTGACTAGAGGGATCTGTCTGGGTGCTCCCTATTTCGGTTGACCCTAAACTGTTCCCTTGACCATTGGCTGCGCTAACCCCCAGCCCACAGAGCCTGAATTCGTAAAGCAGTGCTTCTAAATAGCCAGCTCACTTTCTGCTGAGCCCTTTCCCTGCCAGCACAGTTTGGAACAGAAGGACCAAGTTGCTTCTATGGAGCCAACTGGCTGGTCAGTCTAGGTCTTGGCTTGGATATCCGGTTGCCTCCGGGCACCTGCTGCAAGCTGGACCTCAGGACGCAAAGATGGGGCCATGTGAAGCATCCAGAGGGATCTGAGAAGTTGGTCCTTAGTAGTTCCATGCTCTTTCCCCCTACTGAGAAAGCCCTGGTTTGACTACCCCAGGCACCTAACAGGTCTACCCTTCCCCCTACCAGCACCCCACGAATATTAGTAAAGAAACTGATAGTGAAACTGGAGGAATTCCATGACAGAGACAGAAATCCTCCACCCCCACTCCCTCCTCCATGCACAGATGGCACTTAAAACCAAAGGGAGTGGCATTTCCGCGGACAGCCTAGAAGCATGGGATCTCAGCATAGAGTAAGAAGGCAAGGCCCAGCCCAGCAGTAGGTGTTACCAAGGAAATGTCTACAGTCAGGGGATGAGCCCCGGAAATGGTTGCTTGATAACGGCAAGCACAGTGATCTAGGGTTAAGAGAGCAGGTGTAGGAGCAGTGAAGAGAGAAGGGCGCCTTCAGCTGTGAATGCTAGCCTCTAAAACGGGGAGATTCTAAACACGAGGACAGAGAAAGAGAAAGTGAAGTCGTGGCATGGTGTGCTTGGCCACCAAGAAACAGCAGCTTTGGGGTCCCAGGAAGATGGCCCCCAAATTGTACATGCATACAGATCACCTGAGGATTTGGTTTGGATATGAAACCTGATTTGACAGGGCTGGTGAGGGAGCGCTGTGTTCAGAAAGGGCCCCCTGGTCCTGTAGATGTTGTTGGCTTCCCCACCACGCTTTCAAGAGCAGAAACTGCTATTCAAACGAAGGTTCCTCGAACCTCACCCTCCTCTGCCTCCACCGCCTGGGTCTCCCTGAACATTCAGGCAGTGTCCATGGCAGTGAAGCATGGTTTTAAGGCACTTTGACCCAGTACTTATAAAATGCCCACTTAGAAGACATAAAGAAAGCATGCTTCAAAAAAAAAAATGTTAAACCTCACCAATAGCCTTTCCCAAGAGACCATTTCTGTTACCGTTATTTCTCCAAACAGGCCTCCCCTTAAAGTAAACTTGACCCAAGTGGCCATCAAATCAGAAACACTATTCATCTCTGACAAATGACACAGATGCCGTGGGAAGGCCTTTCAGACGCCATTTCAACATACTGTGAGACTGTATATTTTTGTCGCATTTTATGTAGCTTGAAGGAATTAAATGGATTCGCATTCAGCCAGAGACTAATAATAACTGTGTAGGAGGCGTAAGCTACTTAATTATCTAACACACTACGTTTATGCTTGAGGCTTTTTCTTCTTTGTCTTCTACTGTGTTTAAAGACAGGTATCTAGGGGCTGGTGAGGCAGCGGCTTAGTGGTTAAGATGCGTACGGCTCCAGCAAAGAATAGTTCAGTTCCCAGCACGTACATCCCCATGCTCACACCTGGTTCTAACTCCAACTCCAGGGACCTGATGTCCTCTTCTGACCTCCGGGGCTACTGCATGCACAAGTACAAGCCCACACTCAGACACACACACAATTTTTTTTTTAATCTAAAGCAACGACATGGTGGCTGTGGATTAAAACCAATGAGAGTTTTCACTTGATTGACAAGGATATACAGGAATTATTCCCTAAAGAAAAATTCTTATAACTACACGGTCATATTTAGGATGGAAGAGAGATGATGAAGCTCTGAGAGTTCAAACTGCTCATGGAGGAGCTGAACTGAGTTATCTGACAATATGGTTAATAATAACATTCTGTCGGGTGTGGTAGCACACACCTTTAATCCCAGAATTTAGGAGGCAGAGGCAGGTGAACCTCTGTAAGACTGAGTTCAGCCTGGTCTACACAGTGAGTTCCAGGAGAGCCAGGGGTATATAGAGAGTCCCTGCCTTTAAAAAAGATTAATAATGATTATAACAATGTTTTGCTTTTTTATAATAAGATGATTCATGACCTTTTTTTTTTTAGCTTGGCTAATACAATTCTGTTTTGTTTTAGTAAATCTGAGGCACATTGAGAATGGGTTACCATGTCTTTGTGTGACGGTTTGAGGATGTGGCCAGTGAAAGATTACAGAGAAGCAATCTACGATACTTAGAATGGTTGGTAGTTTTATTATATGAACCAAACTCAAGGATAACATTGGCCAAGACAAACTAAAAACCACTGCACACTGATGAAATGGAGTCTGTTTGGAGTCTTTCAGACACTCAAAGCACTGCTCTGCACTGTGGCCTTAACAACCAACCAAGCCACCACCCATGTATTTGCTCAATAGACACTGCAGGCCCAGTGTGTGTCAGGCATTGGATAGTGACCCCTGGGGACCATGCCAGTCTGGTATCCTCTCCCTGGGCATCTATTCATGAAGAGAGATGCTCTTGATTAATTTCTCTCGGTCAAGTAAAAACCCGGACTGCATAGATTCCTCCTGAATCGATGAGTCAATAGTATGTCCTAGAAATCCCGAACAGTAGATAACCCCCAACAAAATGATAGGGGACAAGCTTGGCAAAGTAAACTCAGGACTTTCAGTGTTAGCCCTGCATCTGCCTCACGGGGGTGGACTAGTTTCCAGTCAGGAAAAGAGCTGTCGCTTCTTGCAGAAAGGGAGCAGTAAGCCGGTCCCTGTGCTGTTTGGAACACTGAACGTGGGAACATTCGGTTGTGCACTCTCTTCCATAACTAAGTCTCAAAGCCATCTGCTTGTCACATGCCTCTCACATGCACTCAATTCCAAGCTTATGGTGACAAGGCGTCCAACGTTCCCTACAAAGCGTGAGGAGCATATGGGCATTTGCCGTAATATCCTAGAAATGGAGCTGGCCGTTTCTCCCAATGGCCAGCAGTGTGTCCAGACAAAAAGCTAACTGGTACATCAGCTGCCATTGAAGATGAGGCCCCTGCTTTGCATTGAAGGCAGTGGTGCCCAAGTCCTCAGCTCTGCCCAGAACACTGCCTAAAGTCACCACGATCCCCAGCTGTGGAGCAGGCTCTGATGAAGACGCCTGACATTGTTTACCCCACCCCTCCCCCCTGTATCACACTCTGCACCTTATAGATAATAATAAATGTTGTGTTAATGGGTAACACGTCTCGGGTTTCTGAGCGTACCTCTGTGGAAGGACACTGGGCATCTCAGAGGTGATATCGGGCATTTCAGAGAGTCAGCTGTATCTTTTTCTACAGTCATCTTACTATTAAGTAGGAGACGCTGAAGGCAAATGAGAAAAGTTAAAGTAGAAACAGTTCTACCTTGTTTGGAAGCAAGGCAATATGAGGGATTTACTATGTCTCTGGAAGGGTGATCCTCTAGAAACTTACAAGCACTCTTAACGACTCAAGGACTTTTTCTTCCCTGTACACAGTACGCGAGATCATACAGCTATTGTCAAGTTGGCAGGCTTCTACTTAAGCAAAGATATTATGAACTGAAAAATTAAGGATTTACTCAAAATTTTCGGTCAGTGTCAAAGAACTTTGTCTTAAGATGTGATGTGAGAATTAAGAACAGGCACTCTGTTGCCTAGCATATGGCAGAATTAACATTATCACTCAACGGCTGTCTCTTTTAAATTCTCTCTCTCTCCTCTCTCTCTCTCTCTCTCTCTCTCTCTCTCTCTCTCTCTCTCTCTCTCTCTCTCTCTCTCTCTCAGTCATGCACATGGACCACCTAGAAAAATAACTGGGCAGGACTGGAGTAGAGCTGAGGAGAGAGAGCTTCCCCAGCAAGCTCAAAGCCCTGGGTTCAATCTCCAGCCCCACAAAAAGCAGAAGCTAAACAGACGGGCAGCCTGCACTCACACTATAGTTACAATCAACCCTCCTTCTCCTTCTAATGTTGCCTGAAGTTCTGGAAGGTGACTCAGCAGCTAAGGCGCTGCTGGGCAGGCCTGGCGACCCCAGTTTGATCCACGAAAAGGTGGAAGGAGGGAATCCGCTCCACAGGGCTGTCCTTTGACCTCCACAAGTACACCATTCATGCCCCCCCAATAACAATAAATAGCAACAATAATAATAATATTGTAAGTTATCGTAAGTGGTACAACAGAGTTTTGGAGCACCCCTACCCCTCACCATTATAACCCAGAACATGGAAACCCTTACATATACACCCAGCTGAAACACAATTTCACAAAAAGTATGGGGTACGTTGTGTTCTTTCTGTGAACTAAAAGGTCAAGCATAGCTCGATTCCAGACCACAGCTTTAATGGGTCACAGCCACAGTTTGAAAAATGCTAGCTTAAAGCAACCATTCTCCTTTCCAGAGATGAAGAGGCCCAATTATGATTCTGCGCCACGACTGTAGTGTTTACAAAGACGTGGTTCATTCTCGAGTAAATAGGACAAGGGGACATCCTGTGATACAGGCACCATCTGTTCCAAAGCTTGCTGAGTTCTCTGAGCCATGAGCAATTCAAAATGAACAAAATGATGAGATGCCCTGAGCCATCCACTGCGGCCTCCAGGACAGGTCCTGCTGGGAATCCTGGAGACTCAGGTCTACTTCCTCTCCCTGGAGAATTCTCACCCTTTGGATATTAGGGTCACTCCCTCCCTGACTCTCACAGTCTTTATCTGTCTGATTTTTCTTGGCCACAGAGTCCTATTTCATTATTATTTCTATGAAATGCATAAAATGAGCTGAGCCGGGAAAAGGATATACCTAGGGCCTTTGAGTATCAATTTCTGGAAATGATCTTTTCACCTCTTATGTACCTAAAACAAACAAACACACACACACACACACACACACACACACACAAACAACTTACCAACATGACTCAATACTGAGGCAAACACAAACACCACTGCTGCCCCAGTTCAGCCTGTATACGAAGTTTGAAATTCGCGTTTTTGATGAACCAACTTTTAGACGGTGACTCTATGTCTTTTAAATGCTTGGGGGGTTAGGAGAGCTGAGATTGCCCCTTAGGTGTGCCCTTGACCACAAAGAGCAAAACAGAAATGATGTCATCACTTTCGATGCTTATATGATGGAATTCCTGTTTACCAAAGGGCTAGGGAGAAGACTCAGGACCACAGGACAGAGATATTCTTGTCATATTGGCTACCATAGTAACAGTGGTCCATTCAACAGCAGCAAAATGGTGTCTCTCTACTTTTCACAAATTAAGTTTTTTCTTTTTCCATGTTCGTATGTGTACGTGTGGTGGGCATGTGTATATGGATGTTTTGGATGTGTATGAGCATACCTGGGATGAGGGGAGGGTATTGCATTCACATGTGTGTGGCATACATATAAAGGCACAAGGCTGTTGTTGGAAATCATCCCCCAACACTATTGCATCTTAGTTATTCAGACAAGGTCTCTCAATGGACTCAGAGCTCACCAATACAGCTAGTCCTACTAGCTGGCCTCTTCTGGGGATAACCTGTCTTTCCCTTCCAAAGCTGGAATCATTGCATGCAGACCATCATACTCATGTGGTATCTGTGTATGTTCTGGGGATTCAAACTCCATCCTCACACTGACACCAAACGCTCGAATCGCTGAGCCATGTCCCCAGCCCACAAAAGTTGCTAGGTGCCATCATGACACTCTAGGGTGACTGAAGCCCAAATGAACTGTGAAACTAGGTATTCTCCATCCCCAAAGCACTAGGGGTAATTTCTTTCATAGCCATTAAAATGACATAATCCCCCTCCCAAACCTGTCCTCTGCTCCCCAGAAAGAACTTCCTTTTGCCATTGCACATAAAACTCATCCTAACTTTCAGCAAGAGCTAGAGGCATAGGGATGTGGCATCAGGCAGGCACCCTGACTCTAACATCCCCTCAAGCTTTGGGGGCCCTGTGCTAGGTGACTGCTGGAAGCTCGCCGAACATCGGTTCCACTTTGCAGCTGACATCGTGACCATGACATATTACGCTGGTAGCTTTACACCCTGGTTATTAAAACAGGAAACAAGGTCACACACTGCCCAAAGTCAGATGGGGGTTTGCTTCACCCAAGCACATATTATAGGACCTAATTTGGGGGTCTTCCAATGGGGCATGAATGTCTGTGATGTGGGGAGGAGGTATTTTCCAAATCACTTCTTCCTCCTACCCCATCGCACCACACGGGCTAAATTTATACAAGCAGCAGCTTGTATGTCTGCTTTATGACATAAACAAGCAAAACCTCACCCTGCCCTAGCTGTGCTTTGCTTCTAGCCTTAGTGAAAGGTAGGGGCCTCCCTGCTGGGAACTCCATTCAGTTTAAGGAGCTCATTCACTTGGTCCAAGTGTTTGAGAATGTGAACATACAAAGGCAATGTACGCAAAAGTGGACTTCATTGTGGTTTTCACATTTTACATTTTCCTGCCATAGGGAAACACTGTGTATAGTCTGGCCCAGAGAGACATAAGCATAAGATGTTAGGTTCTCTTACCCATGTGCCTTAGTCAAAATGCTTTCTTCTCTGAAGCAAGTAAAACGAATGTTCTCGCAGACCAACTTCCTCTGTGTGAGGTGAAAAGGCAGGACTTTTGAGAGCCTGGGGACACCAGCTGAGCATCTGGCAGTTTCCTGTGGAGATGAACAGGAAACTCTATGACACTCTCAAAACAGGACACCTGCATTAAGAGCTGGACAATGGCGCGGACTTTAGAAGGGGCCAGGCTTTCTCTGACACCACAGGTGCTCTAGGAAGGCTCTGAAGGGAGGGCAAGTGAGAGGGAAATGTGCTGCTACCAGACTGCCCTGTAACATTTAACTGAGCCAAAGAGAGATGGGGCTTAAGACTGCTTGACAAGGTGCATGACCCTTGGACCTCTGGGGCAAATCTGAGAGGGCAGAAAGCACCCAGCACCATCCTCAAAAGCAGGAACAGGAAGTAGAAGCATCTGCCCCTGAAGCACTAACACATCCACTTATTAATCATTTACTGTCTATGAGTCAGCGTTCAAGCGGGAGACAGGATTCACATCAATAATGTGAACAGTGGGGTCTTGATGGCAAAGGGAGGGAAAGAGATCCTTAGAGACCTAAGGATCACTGCAAAGACAGGTGCAAGGAGCAGCTACTATTTCCAGGGCTGAAGAAAGGAAGGAATACACTTGAAACTGGTGTTCCCGTAAGGAAGAGATGTGGGCTGTATTGGGAGCATGTGTCTGTAGCCCACTGGATGGCGCTTTAGGAAGCTTCCGACCCGAATGCTGGTGAGGCTCTGAAGATGCAACTTTCTAGATAGCAATAACAAAGACTGTGCACCACCAGGTCTCCATAGACACTGCCCCAGCAAGAGGGGAAGCCCCAGGAGCCACAACAAAAGCCCTTCTCCAACAGCGTCCCTCCAGCGCCCTCTACTGGCAAACCCCACAACACTGGTGGAGGAGAAACGTTTGCTGCAGTCCTGCTCCAGTGTCCCAAAGCAAAGAAAGGAGGAGTGGAGATTGGGAGCAGACAGGTCATAAACGGACAAGGCATAATCATAGCTCCTACACTGTGCTAGACCTATAGTGTTTGAAGATTAAAAAAAAAAGTATGGTCCTTCCTCCTAGAAAACATGGTGCTGGAGAAAATCTCTATCAAAGTGTTGATATTTTTGGATTCCTTCAAATTAAAGAATGTTACTGGCAGGTGGGCACAATGGTGCACACCCATAGTCCCAGCACTTGGGGGTGCTGAGGCAGGAGGATTATGAGCTCAAGACTACATAGTAAGTCCTTGTTTCAAATAAAAAAATCCAAAATAACAAAAGTTACTGATTCTCTAATCTCTCTGATCATCTCCGAAGAATTTCTGACGTGTTCTGTCTTCAGGGGGTTAGTTATCAGCTAATTTAAATAACCCTGGGGCTGGAGAGATGGTTCAGCTGTTTAAGAGCACTTGTTACTTTAGCAGAGGATCCAGGTTTGATTACCAGCGCCCACATGGTAGCTAACAACGGCCTGTAACTCCAGTTCCAGCAAATCCAATAATATACTATGGTGGTTTGAGAATGGCATCATGAGCTTATATGTTTGACCATTGTGGTAGGTTGAATGTAACTGGCCCCCATAATCCCAAAGGGAGTGGCACTACTAGGAGGTGTGGCCTTGTTGAAGTGGGTGTGGCCTTGTTAGAGGAAGTGTGTCCCCATGTGGGCAGGCTTTGAGGTCTCTTTTGCTGAGGCTTCACTCAGTGTGATAGAGTCCATTTCCTGTTACTTTCAGGTCAAGATGACACCACCACCATGCTCCCTGCCATGGCAATAATGAACTGAGTGTCTGAACTCGGTAAGCAAGCCACCTGGATTAAATGTTTTCCTTTATAAGAGTTGCTGTGGTCATGGTGTCTCCTCACAGCCATAGAACCCCTAAGACAACAATGTGGTCCAAAGTTGGTGGAACTACCTAGAAACAATTAGGAGGTACAGCCTTGTTGGAGAAAGTGTGTCACTGAGGGCAGGACTCAAAAGACTTGAGCCACTGCCAGTGTGCTTTCTTTGAGTCCTCCATTGCTGCTCTAGTGCCTGCATGCCTGCTGCCACTCCCCCGCCATGATGGTTGTGGTGGTTTGACTAGGAATAGACCCCATAGACTCATGTGGTTGAATGCTTGGCCTATAGGGACTGGCACTATTAGGAGGTGGGGCCTTGTTAGAGTAGGTGTGGCCTTGTCAGAGGAAATGTGTCACTGTGGAAGCAGGCTTTGAGGTCCTAAGCCATGCCTAGTGTGGCACAGTCTCCTGCTGCGGCCTGAGGATCCAGATGTAGAACTCTCAGCTCCTTCTCCAGCACCGTGTCTGCCTGCACGCTGTCATGCTTCTCACCATCACGATAAGGGACTAAACCTCTGAAACTATAAGCCAGCCATGGTCATGGCTTTTCTTCAGAGCAACAGAAACCCTGACTAGGACATTGGCCACAGACTCCTGTCCCCCTGGAACCATAAGCCCCAGACAAACCTTCCCTCTGTAAGTTGCCGTGGTCACGGTGTCTTACACAGTGAACGAAAAGTGACTAAGACACATGGAAGCAGGAGAAACACTCATTCCACAGCAACAAAATATAAACAAATCTAAAAATTTTAAATCGGCCTAGATCAAAATAAATTGAAGAAGACTTTTTTGAAACCGACTGCCAGACATGAAATCTTGGCTCCTCTATTAACTGACTTTGTAACTTTGGGAAAATTACTTGTACTTAATCCATAGTATACTGAATCTGAGGGTGCTCTGGATTTTGTTTTTGTTTTTGCTTTTGTTCTGCCCATATGGCTCCTCATATATTTTGAATGGTTTTTTTTTATTGTTTTTATTGAATGATATATTTTTATCTGCTCCTCTCCCTTCCTCCCCTCTTGCTTTCTACCCTCCCCCATGATCCCCATGTTCTCAATTTACTCAGGAGATCTTGTCTTTTTCTACTTCCCATGTAGATTAGATCCATGTATGCCTCTCTTAGGGTCCTCATTGTTGTCTAGGTTCTCTGAAGTTGTGAATTGTAGGCTGTATTTTTTCTTTTTTGCTTTAGGTCTAAAAGCCACTTATGAGTGAGCACCTATAGCCCTATGACTCGGAGACGTTTGGCATCTGAAGGAACAAGCTCTGTTTACAAGGTTCCATCCTGCCTCTTTTATGTGTAGTCTGTGTGAGGGAGCTGCAAAAATATCTCAGCCTTCCCACTCCCTGGCCTGTCACTGGCTTGACATCATCCCAGGAGGGGGCACACTGGTTAAGTTGGTCAAGAACCTGTCTTGAAAAAAAAAAATGTTGAGAGACTGTTCTTGTTATGTGGTCCAGTCTAGACTTTACACTCCCTCCTTTTCTACCTCTCAATTGCTGGGATTATATAGACATAAAATATACTTCCTTTTTTATTTTTTTATTTTTCTTTTTGTTTATTGGTTTGTTCTTTGTTTTTCTAGACAGGGTTTCTCTGTGTAGCCTTGGTTGTCCTGGAACTCACTCTGTAGACCAGGCTGGTCTCGAACTCACAGAGATCTGCCTGCCTCTGCCTCCCAATGCTGGGATTAAAGGCGTGAGCCACCACTGCCCAGAGTCAATACCATACTTCTTAATAACTATTAATTATATATCAAGCCTGGAGATGACAGTGGTGCACTATAAAGTTCTTTGCTAGAGCTTATTGGTGACTATATCATTCCCCAAATCTTGGCCATTTTCATACTGCTTCTTAAAGGCTTGTTTGCCACATTAGCCCATTATCTGAGGATGGACCCTCTAACTCAGGCAATTTATCTATTTTATTATAAATTTATTATTTAAGATAGATTCAGTTATTCAGTTGTATCTACTGCAGGGCCATAGTAAGATAACCTACCATGTTCACAAAGGGTTATTAATTGCCAGTAGACTGTGCACATTTTTAAAAGCATCCATTAAGAGACCCATAGCCCATAAGCTCTCTTTGTGAATGAGCCACCTTTCCTGGGTGAGTGTAGCTACCAAGCCTCATCAAAGAGGCCTCTCCTTCCAGCAACCTGAAAACCACAGCTGGACACAATGCCAAGATCAACAGATCATGGGGAGTCCATCCCCAAGAGATACATCTACATCACAGCTCTGCACTGAAGGTTCCAGGAACATCAAGGAAGAGGAGGCAGAAAGAATGCAAGAGCCAGAACACCAGGAAGTCTGCTGTGAAACAGCTGCTCTTAGAAACGATGCATAAACAAGACTGCAACAATGGCAATATCAATAGACATGC
The DNA here is from genome assembly GCA_004026605.1 of Ondatra zibethicus. Lineage (NCBI taxonomy): Eukaryota > Metazoa > Chordata > Mammalia > Rodentia > Cricetidae > Ondatra > Ondatra zibethicus. The sequence goes on from PVIU01010925.1 coordinate 34,570, forward strand.
TAATGTGGAAGGGGGAAATTTTCACAGGGCCCTACACTTCAGACAAAGAACAGCAGGGGACTATGGACTGCTGAGAGAAGCCACACCCAGGGAAGAGTCCCCTTGTTGGTTATCCAATGCAGTGTGGTCAGCCTTGAAATCATATATACACCACCAACAAAAACTAATTCAGCACATATATGTGTGTATGCATATATATTTGTGTATATACATATATATGTGTTACTATATATACATATGTATGCAGCTATCACTTTGAGGGGGATGAGAGAGGCTGAAGGGAGGATATCTAGGAGGAGCTGGAAAATAGAAAGGGAGGGGGAAATATGATGAGTTCATATTTTAAAATATGAAATAAAAGTATACATTAAAATAAAATAAAAGTATACATTAAAATAAAATGAGCATCTGTGCATCATGTGTCCCACATAGACACTCTGCTTCAGGGTGAACTCTATACAAAAGCTCACACAGAGAAATATATCCAACATTCTCGGGCCATAAAACAGTGGGTTTTAACTTACTCAAGAGATGTCTTGAGGAAGTAGGCTGACATCGAAGGCAGAGCAGAAACTGACCCAGATGAAGAAGTATGAGCAAGGCCTGTAAAGAACATTCCAGACAGAGGTAGCAGCCAGGCCAAGTCCCTGTGGCAGAGAGAACACACTAACAGTGAGACTCAAGTGTAAAAACCAGGCAGAGGTGGGGAGCATGGCATAAACTAGACTGTCCAGGGAGAGAAAGACCAGTAATAAAGAGAAGAAAGTTGAGGCAGAAGGAGCTCCACTAGCAACATCTGTAAAGAACTGTGCACACAGCTGAACTGTAACACATCTCTAGACTGGCTGCCAAAGAACACAAATAATCAAGATCCGTATGCATGTATCTGGCCTGGGTTCAAATCCGAGAGTCTGTGAAATGTATTCCAGGCTTGAAAGTTTGGAGGCTGAGGTTACATTTGCTAAATATTTAGATCTTCCACTGAGGCTTTTGTTCATTATATCCAGCAGGTGGAGTACAGGAAAATGCTTTTGGTTCATAACAAATTCCCTTACACACACAACCAAGACAAAGATTTCCCCCACGGCCGTGGGTGACCGATGGAACAGGAAGACGTGGAAGTGAAACCATGGCGGAATCAGCTTCTTACTGCTAGGACTCCAGATAGTCTGTACTGGGTGTTTCTGTTCAAGTTTGGGGAGCTTTATTATTAATCAATCCAAAAAGAAACAAAGCAGTTTGAAAATAATCACACATCAAAACCCACATTCTTTGCAAGAAGGAAGAGAAGAGGCAGCTAGGAATCTCTTCAGAGATGGCACTGGCTCCAGAGTTGGGCAAGGAACTGAATGGACAGAGACATCTTTATCTGGATAAGAAAACAGAGAACCGCAAGCCTTTCTCACAGACTGAAGGAGGAAAACACAACCGCCTGGAACACACTGAAGAAACTATCCCCTAAAAGTCTCTAGGTCACATGGTGAGCCCCAGGGAGAGCAGAACAATCTGTTACGGATTGAGTGCAGAGTATTTCTGATTCTCCGGTTCCTGTAAGAAATATGGCAGATTCTTTATCATGACCACTATGAATTGATCTTGTTCCATTCAGGAACAGGATGGAGACCAGCCTGCTTGACAATCAAACAATAAAAGAGTCCCTGCTGGGGAGGAAGGATATTAACAGACCCTGAAGAATCAAACAGAAAACGCTATTGAGGTGTTCACACTGCTGGAGAGTGTGATACACACACGTGTCATTAGAATGTAGCATGAGGATGCTGACAGAAATGTGTGCAGGATGCTTCAGGAACACAGGTGGGAGGAAGAATTCTGCCCAGTGGAGCGAGAGAAAGCTTTTCCAGAGGATTAACTTGGAACTATGTCTGAAGAGATGAACAGTCGCAATGGCTTGTCTGCTTGTGTGCCACCCAAATGTGCTATGCTGAAGCCTCCTCCCCAATGCTACAGTGTTGAGGAGTGACTGGGTTATGAGGGCACTGTCTTCACCAATGGGATTTGTGCCTCTATGACAAAGACCCCGAAGACCCGCCTTTTTCGTGCCATTATAGAACACTATGACAAAATCTTAAAGAGCTATACTATAGTCGGTGATGGGAAGGGTTAGAGAAATATGCTATCAGCCTAGAGCTAAGGCATCTCTGCAGGCATCGGGGGGAAGAAAGCTCTCGTTGGGGTTATGATCACTATCTTGTCCTCAAGAAGACTGGGGACACACGTGTGTATGATCTGTCTGATGCAGGAACTCTTAGCCTGAGAGACAAACACAAAAATTGGCCTGTGACCTTTGTAGAACACTGAGCAAAGGCAGACAGAAAACTCTGTAGACTCAAATCAGGACTCTGTGTTTACTGTGCGTCTCATCGGTAGCTCACAGCCCAAGATCTACTTAGAAAAGTGCTGAAAGAGATGATCACGGAAAAAATGGCGCCGCTGAATACACAAGAACTTCAGGAGCTGAACTGACCAGATAGACACAAGTCCTGTTCATTGTTCTGTCTTTCTCTTTCCCCCTACCCACCCCTTCCTTCCTTCCTTCTTTTTTATCTTTGAAGTAGCATCTTGTGTTCTCTTCCAAACTCTCTGTAGCTTAGGCTGCCCTTGAACTCCTGACTGTTCTTCCTCAGCCACCCAAGTGAAAGGATTACAGGAGTGAGCTACTGCGCCATGCTCAATATAACTATGTTTACAGTGATCAAACACATTTTTTATAAAAAGACTTAATTTTGAAGAACACAGAGGCCATCACAAAACAAAACAGCTTTAACAGAAAAAAACAGAAACAGTGAACTTCTGAGTCTAAAGGGCAGAATTTTCAGAAATGACGGGCAACTCAAATGGTCATGAAAGATATAACAATAAAATACAGGATAACTAAAAAATAAAAACATAATAACAATAATAAAACCTACGAAGAACTTGGAGAGAACCTAAAACCAAGCAGAAGCAAGGGCGAAAAAATTAATCTCAAAGCTACCAGAGTAAGTCGTAAGACTTTTGAGTTGCTATTTTCCTGGCCCGTGAGCAATATCCAATCCTCACAGACACAGTTGTGGACAGAGGAGGGAGCCACCATCTCAGCTGCTGACAGAGCCAGGGAGCAGAGGTCAAGGTTGAAAATGTGGACAGAATCTGCAGGAAAAACACAGGCAGCAGCAAAACCATGGAAGAATTACAAATCCCTCATCGGAAGATAAACCATACAGATGGGGTGGAGACCCTAAAGGACCTAGAGAGAAAATGGACAGACGCCAAGAAGAAATCTAATTCTAGATAGTGGAATGGTCTGCATCTAAGCCAAGTACAGATCCCATCTATGAGCAAGTAATGTGGCAAAAAATGGAATCTTTAAAAAGCGTATTTATTGCCAGATGGTGGGGCGCACGCCTTTAATCCCAGTACTCAGGAGGCAGAGGCAGGCAGATCTCTGTGAGTTCAAGGCCAGCCTGGTCTACAGAGTAAGTTCTGGGACAGGCCCCAAAGCTACACAGAGAAAACCTATCTGGGGGGGGGGGCGGGGAAACAACGTGCATTTTCTTGTATTATTATTAATTTCTATATGTATGTGTGTGTATGTATGCATGGGGAGGGCAGAGGGTGACACTGGATATCTTTCTCTATCGCTCTTCACCTTTAAGAAAAATACATTTAAGCATGTATTAAATGTATTAAAAGATACATTAAGCTTTGGTGACGTACACCTTTAATCCCAGCACTTGGGAGGCACACACAGGTGAATCTCTGCAAATTCAAGGCCAACCTGGTCTACAGAGCAAATTTCAGGACAGCCAGGACTACACAGAGAAACACTGTTTCGAAAAACCAAAAACAGAAATATACATTTATTTATTTGTGTGTGTGTGTGTGTGTGTGTGTGTGTGTGCGCGCTTGCGTCCGGGTGCACCACGGCACATGTGTAGAGGTCAGGGAATAACTTGTGGGAGTCCCAGGGATCAAACTCAAGATGTCAGGCTTGGCAGCAGGCACCTTTACACACTGAACCATCTTTACACACTGAACCATCTTTACACACTGAACATTATCTTTCGAAACAAAGGCTCTCATTGAACCTGGCACTCACTGATTGGATAGACTGGCTAACCAATGAGTTCTGGAGAGTCTCTTGTCTCTACCCCCACCACCACCACTTCCTGCATTAGGGTTACAGAGGTTTATGTCCTCACCTGGCTTGTATGAGGGTTCTGGAGATCTAGAGTCATGTGTGCATGGCGGATACTTTATCAACTGAGCTGTCTCCCCAACTCTAAAAAATTAAATCTTCTAGGCTTGAAATATCAAAGATAGAGGTCAAAACTATCAAAAAGCAGGGAGCGGGGCACACCTTAGAAACAAGAAAATCTGAGAATGACTTTTCTCACTGCTGAATACTCAGCTAGCCACCAAATGCTATAGAAACAGGTGAACCCCCAAGGAGCCAGGGGGAAATGCCAGGATATGAAGCCAAAGAACAATGGTTATGGGCTGTCATACAGCACAAGGGTGATCCCCTACTCAGCCACAAATGTAATGATCCTCAGAAGAACATAACACAATCTAGAGTTGCCATCATGTATTTTCTACAAGGCTCAATTTTCCACCAGAGTTACTGCATGCACCATGACACACTGAACTGCACTGTACTCAGGGGAAGAGCAGCCCACAGAAATGGGCTGTGAGTAGATCCAGATGGTGGATTAAGAGGCAAAATCTTTAAAGCAGTTAGTAAAACCAAACTCAAAAAAAAAAATTAGAGGAAAATATGATGTACTAAATGAACTGTTAGGAACTCTAAACAGAGAAATGGAAACTAAAAGACAAAATAAAAACAGTAATGATAATAATAATAGAGAAAGATAGAATGAAAACAAACTAAACTGAAATTTTGTAAGTCCACTATATGCACTCAGCCAAAAAGCTGGGGACAGACATATCCGAACATAAAGACACTAACAGAGATGCCAAACCCAAACAGCAGAAGAACACCTGGAGTCCCAACCCTTGGAAGGTGAGGCAGTAGGATTGTGAGGAGTCCAAGGCCAAGCAGAGTTTCATTATAAGACCCTGTCTCAAGAAGAAAACAAGACAAGGAACAAAGCTGAATAAAACGTGAAGGAAGCCTAGGAGACCTGGGGGAACAATATCTAAATGCTCAAGACACAGATCACTCCGAAGGGGGTGGACCTCGTGAGATGGCTCAGTGGGTAGAGGCCCTAACTACACCATCATAGCAACCTGAGTTCTATCCTTCAAGTCCATATAGACGTGAAAAGAGAGAACCGACTCCTCCAATTTGTGCTCTGACCTACACACATGCACGCACACACAAACACATCCAGGAACAAACTTGTGATAATAGAAACATTAATTTATTAAAAATATTTAAAGAAGCCAGGTATGGTAGCACATACCTTTAATCTCAGCACTCAGGAGGCAGAGACAGGTGAATCTCTGTGAGGTTGAGGCCAGCCTGGTCTACACAGAAGAGGTCCAGGCCAGCCAGTGCTTTTTCTTAAATAAACAAACAAAATTTAAAGAACTATTTCCTGTAAACTTCCCAAAGAGACTCAAGGAAACTGGGGGCGGGTGATGAAAATGTCCACTCTGAGTGTAGTGGTGGTTTGCACAGTCACTAAAACTCCCGAACTGCAGAGAATAAATGTCTGTATAAAATGTGTCATATACCTTATTTTAAAGGGGAAGTGGGAGGAGAAATGGTAGTCAACCATCAAGAGCACGCCCTACTCTTCTAGAAGCTGATTCCCAGTAGGTCCATTGGCGGCTCACACCCTCCTGGAACTCCAGCTCGTGGGAGATCCCACACCCTGGCCTCCGTGGCTGCCTGTACCACAAGCACATATCTACACATGGGCACACACAAAACCAAAGTAGAGAAACGAATCTTTTAGAAGGGAAATGAAATAGAACACTGCCTTCCATTTAAAAATCTTAAGTATGTAACATCTAAAGAGAATATGAGTGAACATAAAAATAGCTCCGAAGAAAGTATCCGAATATAGGATGGTCAGATAACGGCAGGCACATAGGCGTGAAGATGTGGGGGGCAGAGATAGGATGGTCAGATAACGGCAGGCACATAGGCGTGAAGATGGGGGGGGCGGCAGAGGTGCAGGACGAGGAACCAACAGACCATGGAGAGGTGGGAGGTGAAAAACCCACACACTGAGGACACCAGTTTGATGAGAGACAAGAAGCCAAAGAGCCCAGAGGCTCAGGACACTCCACCCAGTACCAACATCCTTAAGGTAGTGCAACAGAGGGACCACCCTAGCTGCATCTGGAGGGAGGAGTGGTCCCGTATCACGTGGTGGTTACAGCAGCAGCTGACTTTTCAACACAATCATAGGAGCAAAGAAAGAAAAGGCTTGTCTTCAAAGAGCTGAGCGAGCATAACCATTAAGCTTCCCGTCGTGGGGACCCTGTTACCACAGTAGGTCACTTCTGCACTTCCGCTTCCGGCTTTCTCATTACCTCTTTGCTCCCAGCCCTTCAAAATATGTGAAGTCTTAAGCTGTGAAGGGATTTTATTTAAAGTAAACAGCGGTTAATGTGCGCAAGGTGTTAATGGCAGATTACTGTGACTGACAGTGTTGATCCAAGTCATTTTTATTATAATATTACTAAAATATGCACAAATACGTAAAGCAAGGTGAAAACTTCTTATGTGTGTATTTTGCACAACTATTAAAACTAAACAGTTGTTTGATATATAAAAGACTTGTTTATATTTTTCAAACAATTACAAAGCCAATAAAAACAAAGTATGAACACACAGATAGCAGAACATGCTCTCTTCCTACCTGTGGATGGTCAGGCGGGCTGCTTTCAGAGTCTTAGGCGCTAGGGGGACAGCGTAGCTGTGCATTTTCTGTACAGCTCACATCCAAAAGTGGAGTGGCTCTGAAGGAACCAGGGTTAGAGTCAGGCCTCCGGGGTTGAAATCCATGTGTGACATGGGCGGGTGACTTACGGTCCTGAATGTCTGCCTGTTGTATGGTGAAATGGGGAACACGCAGGGCTGCCATGGGGGTTCAGGGAAGAACATGAGGAAAGCACTCAGCCCGCACCCAGCATGTACCAAAGGGCTTTGTGTGTCATCGCTCGCAGAGCGGAAATCTGGGCTTCTGAATGATTTTACCTCTCCTCCTGTACCAACTTTTTGTTTTTTGTTTGCTTATTTGTTTCATTTTTTGTATTAGGAATCAAATCCTAGGCAAGCCTTCTACCACTGAACTATATACCCCAGCCCTATTCCATTTTGAAAAACTAGTCAACTTTAAGAAATATCCCCCCCCAAAAAAAAATCCATTTGAGGAAAAACTCTCAAGGAAGTTATGATACATAGAACTACTCAGTGCAGCTAAATGTCATTGTCCAAGCCCCAGGCTCTTCGCGTAGCCATTTTATTCTACAGAAGTCTCTTCCATTTACTTTGCCATGGGAAGACCTTTGGTCCTTATGGGAGCACACCCCTGGGGCCTACAGGAATGTGACCAGAGACTGCTGAGTGGAGATTCAGAGTATGTTAACAGTGCTTCTAAAAGTTTCTTCCCGAAACACCAGCACCACACATACACACACACACACACACACACACACACACACACACACACACACACACACACACACACACAGACATGCACAGACCAGAATACTGGAAATGTAAGCATTTAAGCCAACTGAATCATTTGGGCTGAGAATCTTCAACTTCCTGGAAAGCTAGGGTAGGATGTGAAGAAAGATTTGTTACATTTAGAAACAAAAGAACACTTTTAAACACTGGAAAGGAGGATTATTTAGTCTACAAAGAGGACAAACCCAACTGTACGGAAGAACTTTATAACTAGTTTCTGTGGAGCTGAAATTTATGCTAGGAAAGGCTGGGAAAGGAGCAACAGTGGAAGAAAACCCTCCTATTGTTTAAAGACATAACTAGTTGGCTGGAGTGTAGTGATAATTGGAATCTATTCCCTGTTTGTGACAGGGTCTCATGTAGTTCAAGATGGCCTCAGATTCATTCTGTGTCCAAGGATGACCTTGAGTTTCTGATCTCCTACATCTACTTCCCAAGTGTTTTTACAAGCCTGTGTCACTGTACTGACTGTATGCTGCTGGGGCTTGAACTCTGGGCTGGGTGCATGGTAGACAAGTACTCTACCAACTGAACTCTATCTCCAGCCCTCCCCTGGTTCAAACTGTCCCAACTTGCAATTACTCTAAAGGGTGAGGAATTACCCGAGTTAGTGGGGTGTAGGTGGGTTCAGACAGAGTTTCCAAGGAAGCAGGTGCTGCAGTGTGGATAAGGTGCTCCCTGTTTGGTACTTCCTGCCCCTACTTAACTCTTCCCAACTTGGCAAACTCTAGCAAACACAGGCTGGTACTACATGCAAACTACTTACCAAAGATCACCTCTAGACCCAAGCAAGCAAACAACATACCACAGGCTCAGGAAGCAAGGACAGAGACCTTCATCACTGGTGGCCTTCAGCCCTTCCCTGAGTGTTTACTGAACTCACAACCAACCTGACAGGCCCTTCTTCTTTTGGGGAGACTGAGGCAGCTAGTGAACAAAAAACTAATGGAATTCATTCCTCAAATCTTTATGAATACAAAGAACAATGACTAGACTCAGACAAAATACCAGATTTTTAGAAACTGGAATCTTCCTCCTTCCAAGAGTTTAAATTTAAAAGTAGAGGTGGAGAAGAAATTGGAATCAGAAATTCTGATGAATAAATTAATATAATTAGTCTATTAATGTACATAGCAATATACTCACAATAGCCAAAAATAGAAAACAACCCAAGTGGCAGAGAAATGTAGAAACAAACGAAATATATATATATATATATATACACACACATATATATATACATGATATATGATGTATAATTCAGTCTTTAAGATGAGTGAAATAAATCTGGCTTCTTAGAGCATGCCTATACTCCAGCACTTTGGAGATAGTGGCAAGAGGATCAGGAGTTTAAGGGCATCCTCAATTATAGATGGAATTCCAGGACAACAGGATTATGTAAGACTCTATCAGAAGGAAAATTAAAAATAAAAAACAGGCTACAACATAAGGTGAAATTTGAAATCATTAAGCTAACAGCAATAAACCAGACACAAGATCAAATATTGCACAAGTCCATTTATATTGGATATCTAGAAATGAGAAAATTCATAGAGAAAGAAAAACTACAGATTGCCAGGAGCTGGAGGGAATGGGAGGTTATAGCTTAATGTTTTAGCAGTTTCTATTTAGGTGCAGAAAAAGTTTCAGAAATCAAATAGCAATGGGTGCACAACACTGGATGCAATCAATGCCACCAAACTATACACCTAAAAACCATTAAATAAACCAATTTATGTTTTAGCTATAACATTGTATGTGTGCAATGCATAGTAAAAGTAAGGTATGTTTATGTAGATAGATATGCCACACATATTTTGTTTAAAAAGCAGAGACCCAAATAACTAGAAGCAATCCAAACATCCTTCAACAAGTGAAAGAATGCAAAAAAACTGGCACATCTATATGTTGGATTAAATGGAACAAATTATTGCTACATAAGAAAAAGATGCATTATAACTGGATATCAACATGTAGAAGAATGAAAATAGATCTATATCTATCACCATGCACAAAACTCAAGTCCAAATGGATCAAAGACCTCAACATAAAGCCAGCCACACTGAACCTTATAGAAGAGAAAGTGGGAAGTACACTTGAACGCACTGGCACTGGAGACCACTTCCTAAATATAACCCCAGTAGCACAGACACTGAGAGAAACAATTAATAAATGGGACCTCCTGAAACTGAAAAGCTTCTTTAAAGCAAAGGACATGGTCAACAAGACAAAACGACAGCCTACAGAATGGGAAAAGATCTTCATTAACCCCACATCAGACAGAGGTCTAATCTCCAAAATATACAAAGAACTCAAGAAATTGGTCACCAAAAGAACACATAATCCAATAAAAAAAAATGGAGTACAGACCTAAACAGAGAACTTTCAACAAAGGAATCTAAAACAGCTGAAAGACACTTAAGGAAATGTTCAACATCCTTAGTCATCAGAGATATGCAAATCAAAACAACTCTGAGATTCCATCTTACACCTGTAAGAATGGCCAAGATCAAAAGCACTGATGACAACTTATGCTGGAGAGGTTGTGGAGAAAAGGGAACTCTTCTGCATTGCTGGTGGGAATGCAAGCTGGTACAACCCCTTTGGATGTCAGTGTGGCGATTTCTCAGAAAATTAGGAAACAACCTACCTCAAGACCCAGTAATACCACTTTTGGGTATGGTGTGGGAGAATTGTCTGTATTCTGTCAATCATATCTTAAATAAATGCTGATTGCTTGGTAGCCAGGCAGGAAGTATAGGCGGGAAAACCAGACAGGAAGTAGAGGTGGGGCAATGAGAACAGGAGTATTCTGGGAAGAAGGAAGCTCTTTTCCGCAGTCCTGCCCAGACCACCAAAGAAGCAGGGTGACCTGCCCCGCTGAAAGGTACTGAGCCATGTGGCTAACATAGATAAGAATAATGGGTTAATATAAGTTACAAGAGCTAATAAGAAGCCTGGGCTAATGGGCCAATCAGTTTATAATCTTCTGGAGACCTCTGTGTGATTTTCTTTGGGGCTCAACGGCTGCAGAAACTGGGCAGGACAGAAACCCCGACATGCAGGCCCATCATGTTACATGGGTATAAATCCAAAGAATGCTCAATCGTGCCACATGGACATGTGTTCAATTATGTTCATAGCAGCTTTGTTTGTCATAGCCATAACCTGGAAACAAACTAAATGCCCCTCAACCAAAGAATGGATAAGGAAAATGTGGTACATTTACACAATGGAGTACTACACAGCAGAAAAAAATGACATCTTGAATTCTGCAGGCAAATGGATGGAGCTAGAAAACATTATTTTGAGTGAGGTAACCCAGACCCAGAAAGACAATTATCAATGTACTCACACATAGGTGGTTTTTAAACATAACGCTAAGAAAATCAGCCTACAGACCACAATCCCAGAGAACTTAGACAACAATGAGGACACTAAGAGAGACTTACATAGATCTAATCTACATGGGAAGTAGAAAGTATAAAAAGACAAGATCTCCTGAGTAAATTGGGAGCATGGGGACCTTGGGGTAGGACTAAAGGGGAGGGGAGAGGCAGGGAGGGGAGCAGAGAAAAATGTAGAGATCAATAAAAATCAATTAAAAAAAGAAAAGGAAAAATATGCATTAAACACAGGGCATTAGGTCGAGTGAGTCACATTCTCAAAATGGGACAGAGACTACATGGTGGCTGCCAGCGCATCGTGGAGGATGGCAAAAGGAAATGCTTTCATGTGATGGGACCTGATTACAGTGGAAATAAATACCGTGAATTTATACAGCTATAAAAATGCACAGGTACTAGTCATCGAAATTTCTAAAATCAAGCTCCAAGAAGGTGTGGTAGAAAAACTGACAACTATTGATACTGTTGCTCCCATAACCACCGGTAAGTGCTTCCTCTCCCAAGCCACTCTGTTTCCCATGGACTTCTCTATCTCTTAAAATTGGCCAAAGATCATTATCTGGGAAACATGCCTTGTAAAATTGTAACAAAGGGTCCATATTTCTATTCTTAGAAGGGGCCCGTTTCCCTGCATCTCATCCATCTGCAATCAGCTTGTCTTTACATCTTTCATGTTTTTCCGGTACAAAACTTTTTCACTTGGGAACAAGAAATGTGGCTATGTCCCAGAGATAACATCCACAGAGTCCTGGGAAACATCAGGCCACATATCCAGCACAGCACGAGCAGGTGCTCCATCCTTCTCCAGAGGCAAAGCTTGGAAGATGTGTGTTCTCACAGCTCAATTATCCTAGGTGTTTAATGACAGAAACCCTGAAAGTTTCACGTGTGACTCTGAGGACCTGGAAATATCCTGTTTCTCAAGATTCCAAATAGATCCTATCAAATAGACATAAAAGGCTGTTGGGAATTCTAGATCCAGACCTCTGGTCTCAAGAGAAGAGCACCAAGTGAAGGCTCTCCCAGCTATTTTACGTATCTGTGGTAATTTATGCCGCACTGGCTTCTCCGGCCTCGGGAAGCCCTGTGGGACATTATTTATGGCAGCTGCAGGCAGCTGCAAGGCTATGAACTGGAAAAACTGGGGAGGAAACCTCGCCTCCCCTTGCTGTGCTGGGCTGTCACCCAGTGAATGAGTATTTTACAAGCAAGCCATTCATCAGAGCTCCTAATTAGGAAGTTGGAAGGCGGGCCGCTGGAGCCTGTCTTGCCATCTTCCAGCACTTCATCAACCTCATCACTGATTTTGTTGAGGGCGGGAGGCTCAGGAACAACTTCGAGGGATCATTCCTTATGCTCAAGCAGAAAAAGAAACAGTAGCACTTTGCTTTAAGAAATGACCCACACCCACACCCATTTTGACCACAAGAGTTGTGCCAGATCATGAACAAAACAGGAAGGCCATGACAAGAAGAGGAAGAAGTACCAGGCTTTCCTAAATGTAGGAACATCCACCTTTATCCAAAGGAAAGGAGAGAAAGCAAGAGAAGTAGCCCATTTTCCATAGGCCTTTTTAGTAAGGATGACTTCCTGACTGCTCCCTGCATGAGACGCCTACAAAAGCTACACATTTTGTGAATTTTGAAATGAGACCAAGTATTCCTTTTTTCCTTTTCTTTTACTCAACTGAAAACTCTGTGTGTGTGTGTGTGTGTGTGTGTGTGTGTGTGTGTGTGTGTAAAACCTGCATTTTAAATACATAAATAAACCTCGGGGATCCAGGTCACATTGAAGCCATGTTCATTTATCCCATGACTGGTGAACCCAAACATGAAACTATTCACCCAACCAAACTTTTCTTCACCCACCCCAAGTCTGACTCCAGTATTCTAGAAATGGATGAAGAAATGAGACTTTACTGAAACACGCTCCTGGGGAGAATGGAAGGAAATAGGCCCAAAAGGTCTTACAAAGCCCTGGATAACATCCAAAACTAGATTTTATCTAACTCTATGACACTCTTGCTTGCCCACAGGGACCAAGGTCCCTTCCTTTGTTGATCCCCTATTAAAAAGAAAAGTATTGAGTGGGCTGGCAAGATAGCTCAGTGGGTAAAGTCACTTGCTGCTAAGCAAAGAGCCAAGATCTGTAAATGGAGGAGATTCAGGACAAAGGGTTCCTTCTAGGAGTAGAAATATGGACCTTCTACTGTAATTTCACAAGATATGTTTCCCAGCTAGTGATCTTTGGCCAGTTTTAAGATATAGAGAAATCCATGGGAAATGAAGAGGATCTTGAGAGAGGGGTGTAAGGGAGGAAGCACTTATGGGGGTGTTGTTAAGCAGTAATAGCAATTGCTGTCATTTCTTCTACCCCACATTTAAAAAAAATAGACCTCAGAACAGAACCCACATGGTGGAACAAAAGAACTAACTCCTGCAAGTGTTCTCTGATCTCTGTGCATACAGGCATAGGCATATACACACACTCACTAAATAAGTAAATAAAAGCAATAGAAATATTTTTACAGAAAGATTCAAAACTTATTTTTAAAATCAAATGAACCACTAAGAAGCTAAAGGATGGCTTCTCAATCATACTTGTTTCATTTGGTCTAAAGCAAAGTTAGCACAGTTCTGTTATTTCTGTTTCTGGATCTCTCCAGAAGGTTCTAATAGGCCCCTTTGTGATCTGGTAGAATGGAGAGGATGCCTGCTGTGGGACAATGGTCTGTACCCTGTCACTAATGGAGAGGATGCCTGCTGTGGGACAATGGTCTGTACCCTGTCACTTGTATTTTAAATGAATGCTGATCAGGAAGTATAGGCAGGGCAACCAGGAAGGAAGTAGAGGCGGGACAACAAGAATTCTGGGAAAAGGGAAGTTCCAGCCTGCAATCGTCACCCAGACACAGAGCAAGCAAGATGTGACTGCCTCGCCAAAAAAGGTAGCAAGCCACATGGCTAACACAGACAAGTATTATGGGCTAATATAAATTATAAGAGTTAATAAGAAGCCTGAGATACTGGGCCAATCATTTTATAATTAATGTAGACCTCTGTGTGTTTACTTGGGACTAAACGGCTGTGGGACCTGGTGGGACAGAAACCTCAGTCAACAGATGCCAAACATGGCAGAAACACCCAGACATTTCATTTCATTTTCTCAAAAACGCATGGTGCACTTGGGCATATTGCTAGACAAGCAAGAATACTAATGTATGATGGAAATATTGATATTGGAGATGAAAAAAATGATGAAAAGCAGAGATCTGTAGAACAGGCCGAGAGCACGTGCACAAACCATAGGTTGTTCCACTGGAGAACTATGGAACAATACAGGCCCATGCCCTCAGCATCTTCCACAATCTCTTCAGGTTGGCCTTCTTCCTCAGGGCCCATGAGGGCCTCTTCTAGCCATCGTGGGTAGCTATAGTTGTTTTCATGCCTTCAAGGAAACTTCAAGACTGATTCCCAACCTGCATCTGAGCTTCTGTAGAGAGCTGTGGGCCAGTTGGTTCAACCGCCCACTGAGCACCAACTGGTGGGTAATAAACCACCTGCTTTCCTTCGGTCCCTATCTGTTTCCCTTCCCATACTGACCAGGAAGATTCTGAACCCCTAAGTACAAAATGGTTCCTGTGCTGTTTTCTCAGTCTTGGGAGGCCATAGAATCAGCATATCATGTAGACATGCCCACTCAACCCTGGGTTGGAAGAACAGGCATGGGGAAGGGCACTCCTTGGTGGTGGGGATGATTGGAAGCAGGAAAGGGCTGTCTAAGGTTAGAGAGACTGATCACACAATACTCCGAGGATTTCCAGGGGCTTTTAGTACTTACTCTTTCTGTAATTGTTTGTAAGACCTGCTTTGTGTTTATAAGATATTGTTGCAAAACATACATAAACTTTGTTTAAGAATTCATGGTATCTTATAGCCTGAACTGGCCATCTCCTGTTATGGGATATTTGTACACAGTGTGAAGATATATTGTTAAGATTGGTGTAATTAAAAGCTGAACAGCAGCCAATAGCTATGCAGGAGAGATAAGCAGGAATTCTGGGCAGAGACAGGAAGAGGAGATAATAGAGAAGAACAGGAGACACCAAGACCCAGAACGAGTCAAACACAAAGAATAGGAAAGAGGTAAAAAGCCAGGTGGCAAAACATAGATTAATATAAATGGGTTAATTTAAGTTATAAGAGCTAGTTGAGCCAGGCGGTGGTGGCACACACCTTTAATCCCAGTACTTGGGAGGCAGAGGCAGGCAGATCTCTGTGAGTTCAAGCCTAGCCTGGTCTACAAGAGCTAGTTCCAGGATAGGCTCCAAAGCTGCAGAGAAACCCTGTCTCGAAAAACCAAAAAAAAAAAAAAAGAGCTAATTGAGAAAAGCCTAAGCTAAAAGCCAAGCTTTCATAATAATATAAGTCTCCGTGTCATTATTTGAGGGCTGGTAGTCCCAACGAAAAAGTATGATGACAATCTCCTGTGATCAGATTGGTAACTGTACCAATTGTCATCAGAGAGCCTTCATCCAGGAACTGATGAAAACAGATGCAGAGATCCACAGCCAAACATGAGGCAGAACTCGGGGAAATCCCGCTGAAGAGAGGGAGGAGGGATTACAGGAGTCAGAGGGGTCAAGAACATCACAAGAAAACCCAGATTCAACTAACTTGGCTCATAGGAACTCACAGAGTCTGAACCAACAACCAGGGATCCTGCATGGAACCAAGCCAAACCCTCTACATATGTGGTATAGCTTGGTCTATTTGTGGGACTCCTAACAAGGAGAGCAGGGGCTGGCCCTAATGCTCTGGCTGGCTCTTGGGAACCTGTTCCTCACACTGGATTGCCTTTCTAGACTTAATGCATGGAACGGTGCTTAGTCTTATCGAAACTTGCAATGTTGTGCTTTGTTGATAGCCATGGGAGACTTACCCCTTTCTGAACAGAAACAGAGGAGTGGACGGGGGCATGGCAGAGAGGAGCAGGGAGGGAATGGGTGGAAAGGAAGAAGGGGAAACAGCCATCAGGATTAAAATAAATAAATTTTTAAAAAGATTAAGAAACTAAGATGAAAAACAAATCCATGGATTGATTTTCAGTGAGAAAAAAAAAAAAGAATTCATGGTATCAGTTTTAAAAAAAAAAAAAGAATTCATGGTATCAGCTGGGCTTGTTGGTAGGGGTTTATAATCCCAGCTATTTATGAGGGTGATGCAGTAGGGTCAAAAGTTGCAAGGCTTACCTGCTACTCAGAGTGAGTTCAAAGCCATCCTGGGTAACTTGGAGAGTCCCTGTCTCAACAATTAAAAGTAAAAGAGGAGACTGGGGAGCTCACAGCAGCTGTGGCTGCCTGCCGAAGACCTGCACAGGATCAAGTCAGTCAAAAATCCAGCGCAAAGAAGGGAGAGGCCCGTAAGCTACTGACAGCCAATGGATTTTCTTTAAATTTATTTATTTTTATTTTATTGGTGTTTTGCCAGTATGAGGGTGTTGGATCCTAGAGTTATAGACAGTTGTGAGCTGCCATGTGGCTGCTGGGAATTGAACCCAGGTTCTCTGGAAAAGCAATCTGTGTCCTTAACTGCTAAGCCATCTCTCCGGACCATCAGTTTTCTTTAATGGTTCACCTCTGGTAGATGGACCATGATCCAATCGATGGGTGGCTCCACACACTATCAGTATGTAGGCAGTGCAAACTGGACTCCATGGGTTAGACAGACAGACAGAGAGAGAGAGGAAAGAAAAACAAACACAAAGTTGGAAGGAGATAGGAAGTGGGAGTATATCTAGGAGGAACTGGGGCAAGGGATGAGGATGAATATAATCAAAATGTATTGTATTAAATTCTCAAATTAATAAATCACTACATTAAAAAATATTCCATTGCTGGGTGTGGTGGTGCATGCCTTTAATCCCAGTACTTGGAAGGCACAGGCAGGCAGGTCCCTGTAAGTTTGAGGCCAACCTGGTCTACATAGTGAATTCTAGGATAGCCAGAGCTACATAGTGAGACCCTGTCTTAAAACAAAAAATACTCAGACTTTTTTAGACAACAGTCTTCTGGGAGAAACGGATACTCAGCCATCTCTGAGTCTTCCACCACCTCCAGCTGAAGCCAAAACAAACCCCTTTCTCCGTTCTCAGTGATAATGGCTCAGACCTCCTGGAAATTTTATAGAGGATTATAAAACAAGCAAACAAAATAAGGAACAGCCATTTCCTCACGCTCTTATTTAGGCCCTGAAATCTAGACATAATGCAATCATCAGCCTTCTTAACGTTTCTCTTATGAATGAGGAAACACATTTATAGCTTCTTTTTTCCCCTCCTCCTTCCACACTGGGAAAGACATCAAACCCAGAGCCCAGAGCCATGCTAGGCAAGCTCTTTGCCAATGAGCCACACCTCCTTTGTTTACAGTTTTCAGAAAGAAACATCCAAAAAGTATAGGGGAAGGACCATCATCACCAAATGATTGCTCCTGTCTAAAAGGATGTTTCTCCTTGGGTCTGTACTGGGTGTCCCCGGACAATCTTGGTTCTGGCACCATCAGCAGGCAGCCGCTTTATTCAAGTCTTATGTATTCAAGTCAAATTCCAGCTCTGCTAACAAATGAAACCTCTGTGTCAGAACCCTCTACCTGCTTTGGCTTTCCGGTCTAAGTTGCATGACTGATTTACAGTAAAGCTGCCAGATGTGTAGGGCTGATGTTCTTAGGCTTACACAAATGGCCACTCCTTTGTCAACTTGTTCCAGCCCCTTTGGAGGTCACTGTGAGGATCTCAAAAACGTGTTTTACACTGTTGATCTGCTAATGCCTTCATCAAGCAGCCATTATAACTGTATGTGAACACACACACACAAACATACACACTCACTTAACACAGTAAGAATTGGAGCACATTTATTGATGGTGATTGAAGCACGATTAAATGAAAACTCAGGGCCAGCAATTGAGGTTCAACTGGAAGATCAAAAAGCAAAAGAGCCAGCCACTGGCTCTTACCTCGCCCTCAGTCTGAAATGACGACCCTGCCTCCCGGAATCTCAGGAGACTGCGTGAGAACTGTCTAGCTCCGTTTTATATTTCTCTCTAGGATTGGGATTAAAGGTAGGTACCAGTGAGATGAAAGGTATGTGTTACCATAACCTTGTCTGTAAGGCTGACCAGTGGGACAGTTTTACTCTCAGATCTTCAGGCAGTCTTTATTTATTAAAATACATTTGAAATGCCACTCCAGGTGTTGACGATTCTTCTCACAGTGTTTAGCCCCAAACACCAACAAGCTGTGGCTATATCACCATGCAGCTCCAGTTCTGGGCTGGAAGTCAGCATAATGTGCTCTTTGTCCCGACTTTGCTAGTTCAGACCTCCAAGATCCTGATTCGCACGCCAAGTCAGAAGAACGGAGAACCAGCCTTGATCCACAGGAATTTTATTTCCTTGGAGGCCCCCAGACCTCATGAAACAGTGGTTTTCAAATATCTTGGCCAACTCTATGGGATGGGAATGAGAGACAGTCTTTATATTTGTGAACCATAAATGGCTGAGGAGAGCATTATATGATGTGCAAGATTCCTTTTCTAGAAATCTGTGTATGGAACTAAATTTTCTTTGGTTTGTTTTACCAGTCAACTTTGAGGGGGAATTCACCTTTTTCTTTCATTTTTTTCCTTCAGGGACTTCCCCCTGGGAAATTAAGGTGTGCCCCTCACCCCATTCCACTCAGGCAAAGCCTAATTTGTTTTCTGGAGGTCTGAGCAGCCTCCTTCTCTTGCCGCTTACTCCCCTCTCCCCATTTCTGCTCTTAGAAAGAACCTGCATTTTTGGTGGCTTAGGCCATTGCTTTGTGAAGAAGCAGAAGCAGCCAGATTCAATAGGGTGGCTGAAATTCTTTACAAGGTCAAGGCTTAGGAGTTTCCGTGTATAGTGTTTGAACATCTGTGCCCTGTTGGCACACCATGTGCTGAGCAGGAATGGAGAATAACTGTGAAGCCACAAAACTTTCAGAGTAACGCCAGGGGCTTCTACACAGTCCCTGGGCCTGTAGAAAAGCTCCGGGAAAGACATCACTGGTCCTCTGGGGCAGAAATGACCAACTGGCAGCCAAGAGAAACCACCCACAAATAGCAGTAAATAACCCCAACACTTCTCCACGCCACTCATGTGGCCTGTAGCCCTCTGGTGTCCCATGGAGACAAAGCATTGTAAGAAATGAAACCTGGAGGCTGGGTAGTGCACGCCTTTAATCCCAGCACTCAGGAGGTAGAGGCAGGCGGATCTCTGTGAGTTCAAGACCAGCCTGGTCTACAGCGCTAGTTCTAGGACAGGCTCCAAAGATAAACAAAGAAACCCTGTTTCTAAAAACAAACAACAAAGAAATGGAACCTGAGGGCTGAAGCGATGGCTCCGTAGTTAAAAGGAACTTGATGCTCTAGAGGAGGATCTGAGTTCAAGTATTATCACCCACATCAGGCAGCCCACAACCATCTGTTAACTCCAGTTCCAGAAACCCTGAGGCTTTCTTCTGCCATTTGAGGGTACCTGTCCACAGACACACAGAGACACATGAAATAAAAATAAAAAGCAAATTTAGAAAAAAGAGAAAGCTAAAAGAGAGAAAAACTACAGACTGATACTGTTCATGAATGTAGATGCAAAAAAACTTGATTAACTATTAGCAACTTTATTCTAACAATATATAAAAAAGATCATTATGGTATATTCACCTAATAGAAAACTATGCAGCAATAACAAAGAACAAAATACCAATATCCATTACAGCATTCACAAAAGACAAAAACCCAAAGAAACTGGATTTAAAAGTATATGTGGAAAAATAGAAATGTGTGCTCTGTGTCCATGCAGCCCCGGAGATGACGAATCAAGTGACAGTTAGCAGAAACAACAGTGCCCGAGGTGGGAAGAGGAACAAGAGGTGAGGGTGACCGGGACCGTGAGTGGGAAGTGTCACTGACCACAGTGATTCCACAGAGGCTCACCCTTTTCAAAGCCATCAAAATGGAACTAAGATAGAAGCTGTTGATTACATGTAAACTGGCTAAAATTTATATTAAAACTCTTATATTAAGGGCTGGGTTCATAACACAGTGGTGGGGCACATGCCTGGGATGTATGAGGCCGTGGGTTTGCTCCCCAGCACCATCAAAAAAAACAAAACAAAACCTTGGAAACCAAGCTTGTGTAATGGGGGCCTGGTATTTAAAAATACTACAATATTCAATGCAATTATCTTGAAGAAATCTGACCACTAAAGCAAAAACTTACTTCCCAACACCAGGATTCTCTGATGTGGCCACATAAGAAAGGTATGAACAGCATAAAATAATTAACTAAACCATGAGAACTTTTATATACCCAATAACTACCCAGAAGGGGCATTACATCAAAAATCCACAGGCATGAAACTGGGAAGACGACATAACGGGTAAAGGGTAAAAGGGCCTGTCCCACAGCACGAGGACCTGAGTTCCGAGCCTTAGGACTTACATTAAAAAACAAAAAACAGGTAGTGTGGTGTGCACCTGTAAGTTGAGCTGGGGTCAGGAGTTGGGGAGGGGACACAAGGATTCTTGGGGTTTTCAGGACAACCAGCCTAGTTGAAGACTGATGAGCTCCAGCTTCAGTGACATTATCTTGTCTTACTGGAGGTCAAGAAAACCTGATAGTAACATCTGGTCTGCTATCTATCTATCTATCTATCTATCTATCTATCTATCTATCTATCTGTATACACACACACACACACACACACACATACACGTCTGTACACACAAGTATACCCACATATAAAAGTGTGAACAAACACACTGCACAAGCATGATGTCCTTTGATGGCCCCTAAGAACTTAGACTTCAGGGAGTAAGGAGACCTTTTCTATTTTTTTTCCTTTTTATTGTTTTTATAGAGCTATATATTTTTCTCTGCTCCGCTCCCTTCATCTCTCCTTCCCTTCTACCCTCTCTCACAATCCCCACACTCCCAAATTTACTCAGGAGATCTTGTCTTTTTCTACTTCCCACGTAGATTAGATCCATGTATGTCTCTCTTAGGATCCTCATTGTTGTCTATGTTCTCTGGGATTGTGAATTGTAGGCTGGTTTTTCTTTGCTTTATGTCTAAAAGCCACTTATGAGTGAGTACATATGATATTTGTCTCTCTGGGTCTGGGTTACCTCACTCAATATGATATTTTCTAAATCCATCTATTTGCCCACAAATTTCAAGATGCCATTTTTTTCTGCTGTGTAGTACTCCATTGAGTAAATGTACATCTTCTTTATCCATTCTTTGGTCAAAGGGCATCTAGGTTGTTTCCAGGTTCTGGCTATGACAGACAATGCTGCTATGAACATAGTTGAGTATATATCCTTGTAATATGATTGATCATCCTTTGGGTATATACCCAAAAGTGGTATTGCTGGATCCTAAGGTAGGTTGTTTTCTAATTTTCTTAGAAATCATTATACTGATTTCCAAAGCAGCTGTACCAGTTTTCACTCTCATCAGCAATGCAGGAGTGTTCCCTTTACCCCACATCCTCTCCTGCATAAGCTGTCATCAGTGTTTTTGATCTTGGCCATCCTGACAGGTATAAGATGGAATCTCAGAGTTGTTTTGATTTGCATTTCTCTGATAACTAAGGATGTTGAGCATTTCCTTAAGTGTCTTTCAACCATTTTAGATCCATCTGTTGAGAGTTCTTTGTTTAAGTCTGTACCCTATTTTTTATTGGATTATTTGTTCTTTTGATGACCAGTTTCTTGAGTTCTTTGTATATTTTGGAGAACAGACCTCTGTCTGATTGGGGTTGGTGAAGATGTTTTCCCATTCTG
The DNA here is from genome assembly GCA_004026605.1 of Ondatra zibethicus. Taxonomy (NCBI): domain Eukaryota; kingdom Metazoa; phylum Chordata; class Mammalia; order Rodentia; family Cricetidae; genus Ondatra; species Ondatra zibethicus. Next base: position 56,512 of record PVIU01010925.1, read on the forward strand.
TAGGTTGCCATTTTGTCTTGTTGACCATGTCCTTTGCTTTACAGAAGCTTTTCAGTTTCAGGAGGCCCCATTTATTAATTGTTTCTCTCAGTGTCTGTGCTACTGGGGTTATGTTTAGGAAGTGGTCTCCTGTGCCAATGCATTCAAGTGTACTTCCCACTTTCTCTTCTATGAGGTTCAGTGTGGTTGGTTTTATGTTGAGGTTTTTGATCCATTTGGACTTGAGTTTGTGCACAGCGATAGATACGGATCTACTTTCATTCGTCTACATATTGATAACCAGTTATGCCAGCACCATTTGTTGAATATGCTTTCTTTTTCCAATTTTATATTTTTTGCTTAAGAGACCTTTTTCAAGTCTGAGTAACATATTTTTTTCTTTTTTCTTGGCAAAGCTAACTCTTGGAAGCCTCTAGAAGCTAAGTGGAGGTCTCAGATGACAGACAGCAAGGAATAGGGACTTGAGTACTATAACCACGTGGGCCTGGATTCTGCCAGCAACCTGGATGAGGTTAGAAGAGGTTCCTTCTCCTGAGGCTCCAAAAAAAGGAGTTTGGTCCACCAGGTACCTGAGCTGGGTCTGTGAGACAGATCAGGCCAGCTGTCCGTCTGCTTTCAACCAAGAGGGCTCTCCACTTGCCAGAGAGGAAAAAGAGGTTGATATCAGTCACATGGAGATGTTGGCATTTTATTGACTTTGCAACCTCACTTGACAGAGATTTGTCATGTGAAGGGATGGGAGAAATGCTAGATCACAGTTTAAAATAAATCCCTTTGCAGTTAGGCTTGCATGGTGAGTTTACATTTGCAAGCCAATGGCTCCAAAGTGTTAGTGTGTTTCTTTAACTGTTCAGCTTCTTCCCAGACAGTGCCTTAGGCTGTGAACAGACATTGGGGGGGGGCCGATAAAGAGCTGAAAAACAAAAAAGATGGAGCTGTGAATGAGCGTGGGCTCCAGGAAAGTTTGTTCTAATGTTCTACAACCCGAGGGGAGAGCGACCGGGAACCACAATTCTAAAAGGGAAGCTGCCCATCCAAGCAATGAGAAGTAGATATGTTTTCGTGTGTTTGCTTTGGAACATTTCTGTTGGCAGCCGTACTCATTTAGTTAATGGAATATCCTTGACTCATTAAACAGGCTCATTTAGTGGAAGGAACGACGGCAAGCAGGGAAGGAAGTAGAGCCAGCAGCTCTCCTTTGGCATAGACTCTAAAAGTGGTGCCTTTTCAACGGCCCTCACAGATAGTATGTTGACGTGATGGATGGTTGAATCATGATGAAAGACATCAGAGAGAGCGGCCCGAGAGGAAGACTGCCAGTCTCCTGGAAAGGAAGTTGAAAGGTGGGGCCCGCTGTTAGGCGTCTCCTTGGCACCTTGGGCTGAGGGTTGAGGGGTACCGGTCAATGCCAGGCCCTACCCCCAGGCTGATCATGTTTGCACTAGGCCCTGGCATTAGCTCTGCATACCTCGCCTGCCAAGTCTGCTTACTCCGAGAACCATCCCAGCGTACCTCCCGGGACACTCAGCTGCATGGCTTTACAAGACAGCTCTCCATCTCCAACCTTTACCTCAGAAATAGGAGCTGGGTAGTTTCCAGTATTCCCCAAACCACTGGACGCGTGAGTTCAAACCTTGGATAGATGTGCATGCCAGTGGGAACAGCTTACGGCTTACGTACAAGGGCGAGGGGTGCGGGCAGGCTAAAGCCTGTCCTTAGCGACCACTTCTTCCAGCAACCTCCCCAGACAGCGCCACCAGCTGGAAACCAAGTGCTCAAATGTATGAGCCTTTGGGGACACTTCAGCATATCCCCATGTGCCACCATGCCACCATGCTCCCTATGCACAAGGAACAGCTTTAGCGTCTGAAGCACCACCAATCCAAAGTCCTTCCCCAGGCTACTTTCCCTGGGTCATAAAATCGGTTTCTCGACTTAGGGTGGACAGAATAAAGTTACTGCAGAACGTTAAGGTGGAATTTCGATTTTTCCAAAACTAATCAACTTCCAGAAACACAAACATAAACAATTCTGTTAAAGGAAACTATCTTTTTTTTTTCGCCCTTCCTACATGTGAGTTTCACCCAACAACATTATAAACAACGGCAAGGCATCCATGAGAAGGCGGGAAACCTCTCCATAGGCTTTGCCATTTCCTTGTTTTGTTTATCCTACTCCAGAAAGCAGGGCATGAAGTCATATAAACTCCTGCAATCTAGAGGCTAAGCCGTATTTTATAAATTGCACTTTATGTTAAATAAACAAACTTTCTAAAGGACTGTGATTTGTTAAGGAAGAATGTAAATCTGGGTTTAACGAGCCTCAGATGTCCTTTCCTTTGAGGCGGTCTGAACTTGACCATGAATGGAAAAGTCTAAAGCCCTGGAAGGTATTCACATGTGCGGCTGTGCATCTGTCTTATGGGAGACTTCCTTCTTCATTCAGAGATGAATTCCCTGCCCTGGCACTTGAGGGGCTACCAATAGGGACCAAGAGGACCATTGAGATGGAAGTTGATGGGAGAGCTTGCGATGTCCTCTAGACAAGAAGCAAAATCCCCCATGCCCAGGATTAGTCCAAACAAGTTTCCCCTAGGAATGTCCATTTTCTACTCATATTCCTACTCTATCCTCCATTGACAGATTTCGTCTGCAAATAGGTTCATCTGAGGGGCTCCTCCTCCTCAGAGGGGAGGACACCTGCTCCCTCACAGCTTTACATTACAGTTAAAACACATGCCGGCAGCTAGCACACACAACACAGAGCTACAGAAGAGGCTCAACACATATTGCTGCTTTTTCAGGCTCAGAAGTCTCTGGAACAGAAAACCTCTGAACTATGGAACCAGCATGGATTCTCTACTTCCTTTAGGGATCCCAGAGCTTGTAATGCTAAAGTCATGGAAAACAAGGGAAGACAGACCTATTCCCAGAGCAGAGCAGTCTGGGAAACCTGAAAGGTAAGTTGGTTCCCTGGGCCAGATTCTGGAGCCTGCTTCTTAGCTTAATGAATGTGCCATGGTAATGTAAGATGTTAACAGTAGAGTTTGGATGATAAGGATGCTAAGTTGTTCTTTAAAGGATGGAGATGTGGCCCAGTTGGTGCAGCCCCTGCTTAGCACGTATGAACCCTGGATTTGATTCTTGGCACCACATAAACAAGGTGTGGTGGTACGTGCCTGCTATCCCGGCACTCAGGAGGCAGAAGCAAAAGGATCAGAAGTTCTAGGTTACCCTCAGCTACATAAAGAGTTCAAGGCCATCCCAGGATACTTGAAATCCTGCTTCAAAAATCAACCAACGGCAAAATCCCCCTGCAACTTTTTTTTTTTTGCAATTTTTCTTTAATCCTAAAACTATGGCAAAAGAAGAAGCGTTAAAACTGTAGCTCTGAAAGAACTGGAGTCCAGCGTGGCACAGGGCAGCGTGAAACCCAATTAACAGCAGCAATAGATACTGAGCACCCTGGTGTTTCTGTTGCGCAGCACATGACGCCGAGCACTGGCCTACTGGGAGTGCTGAAGTCTCATGACAAGTGCAGAGCATGACCAGGTTCAGCCAGCTTCTTTTGGAAGAGGGAACGGAAGCAGAAAGAGGCGAGACAACTGGCCCGAGGTCACACAGCTGGTAGGGGCAGAAGGATCCAGGCTTGAAAATAATAAATCCAAACAGCATTCCTTATCTGGTGTGCAGTAGCAGCTGCCCCCTCTCCCCGCCTCCCTTTTGAAAGCCATTTCTCCAATTTGCAAGAGGGAAAAGGTTTCCTTGGAAGGTAGCCCAAGGGGATACAACAACATCTGATGAAGGAGTAAAGCTGCAAGGGCTGTCATTTAGGAGGCTGAGAGATAAATGTTGTTCCTACATCCTTTCTCATGGTTTTAAATGATAAAAGCAATCATTGAACACAAAGAAACAATAGAGAAAAATCAAACCCTCTTGGTATACCCAGTCTCTAGTTGACTCAGAGGGAAAAAAAATACAGTTTTGCTCATCCAATCTTCCATTGTAGAAACTGTGGCTGTTTCTGGGACTTTTTGGAGTGATTACAGGAGAAAAAAAAAGGATATGAAACCTGAAAATCGAGCTCCACATAGCAGGCAGAGAAGCCCTGAAGCTTCCCCAGCAAAGGTTAAAAGGATTCAGGAGGGTGGAAGATGGGGTCTGGGCTCAGGATCCCTATCCCTAGCAGGCTATGGAGGCTAGAAAGGTTTTAGTGGCATCCTGGTATCTTTATTAAGTGGGGAGGTAGCAGCAGGGTGGGGGGTCAGGGATCACCCTAGAGCTGGAGCTCCAGTCATTTGTGAGTTACCCTAGGTGGGTGCTGGGAATCAGAACTCAAGTCTTCTACAAGAACGATCTAGGCTCTTAAATGCCGAGCCATCCTCATCCCAAATGTCTTATAGTTCACGATAATTGGGCTGAATTTGGAGAGTATGGTACTAGCATGTACCTGGCCCTGGGTTTACTTTCCAGCATCATATAAACTGGGCATGGTAGTTCATACCCGAAGTTTCAGTACTAAGGACATCATGTATAATCCATGTCTCAAAAGAATTAATATGAGACAGACTATCCAGGATCTCTGAGAGTCAGTATGGCTCAGCAAATAACGAGGTTCCATAGTGGCTAGAAATGCTCTCAACTACAAGTAACAACCACAAACTGCTATAAACACTGTCATAACAACTATGAAAAATAGCATTACATTTATAAAGACAAGTGTAATATTAAGTTGGGAGCATTACCCCAACCCCTGGCCTGGGAGTTGCATTGGTCTGGACTCCAACTCCCAGTCTGCCAAGTGCTTGGACTCCAATTCCCAGCCTGCCAAGTACTGACCCCTCCCCAGGGCGGGTCAGGACCACTCCCACAGGGTATTTAGGCTTGCACCAGAAAAAGGAACACATGGTCTCCAGGGTTTGCATGGGCTCCTCTTCCCATCATGCTATCCCCGTCCACCCAGCAGTGTGGTATTTATTAAACATGGGCATTTTTGATTCGGTCTAATCTGGTTTGACTAGAGTTCTTTGCGCTGACAGAGAGGCTCTTTTTAAGGATTATTTTTAATAGATGGAAGCCCCCCACTGAGAGGGTCCATTTTTTTCACTGTGGGCCCAGGGCCATGTTGGAAAATGCCATTCCTATGTGCCCCCTCTGCTAGGCAAGGTTGGCTTCAGGTGAGTTCTCCTTTTAAGGCTCATGGCCAATAGGGTTTTGGGGTGACCCAATCACTTTTGGGGCTTTTGCTGAAGCTGCAATCTACACTGAAAGCCTGATCCAAGCTGCTGAGCCAGGCTTAGCTGAGGTGAATTTTGATTGGTCAGGGATGCCTGCCATTCAATTTCCACAGCCCTGTTTCTGACTCAAGAGTTGTCTCGGTGGACATGCTGTCCACAGTCTTGAGTCACACAGGCATGCACTTCTAATGGGTTTGTGATTCCAAGCCAATTCCTAAAACGCCCTCACACAACCTTTTACAAAAAAATTGTTTTAAATTGGGACTATCTAACCTAAATTTACAAAAGCCCAGGGTTTCTAAATGCACACTCCCGTCCTGCCCCCACCCCTTCTGCTTCTCTGTGGTCTACTGCTGCACCAGGCACCACGGGCTCCCATCCCTTTCTGAATTTGGGGATCTAAACTTACTCCCTTTCCATTGGCCAAGGGCAACGGAGGCCATCGCCCGTCCCTTCGGATTGGCGCTTGCCCATCAGCTGTTTGCTATGATTCACTTGCCTCTGCTGCCTGCGCCAGGATCACTCTTCTCCCCCAAGCCCCCAACACAGGTTTCCCAAAGTCTTATTTGTCTGTCTGTTAGAATGATGTGGCCACAGTATGTCTGTGTGAGTGTGTAAATGTGTTTTCATGATGGGCTCAATTTAAGTTTCTGTATGCAAGTGTGCTTATGTTAATATCAGTAAAACTTATATCTCCAGATTACAGCAGCTCTGGAAAATACAAACACGTGGGTAGTCGCCATTTTAACCTCACCACCATCTTTGGTAAGGGCACCCACGTGTGCTAGTCTGCCATCTTTGGTAAAAGTACCCACATATGCTAATATTCTTTGACTTATTGAAATATTCATTTTAATCTTCCTACATCTACTAGCATTGATAAACTGTAACTAACTGGATTAAATACATGCCTAAATTTAATTTATATGCCCAGTTTAAAAGAACAGGTAATGGTACCTAGTTCTCAAGTGCCTTTACAGATCTGAGGGTATGGCATTTTAACAGGAGAGCTTCTGTCCCAGACATGCCAGCTTCCGCAGCACCCTTTAGCTCCTCCAAGAAGACAGAAGAACTTATGCCTCCAGGCCCTGCCTTTGGGTTTCGCAAAGCCACCCACACAGCAAAAAAGTGGTCTTCCACCTCTTCAGCTTCCTGGATACCTTTTGGGGAATCGATCTGTTCCTCCTGCCAAGACAGGTAGACTAAATCTTCCCCCGACAGGAAAAATCTTTGGGCCTCTTGTACTCAGCAGCTAATGGCAAGCACTGCTTCAAAGACTGGTGTTCTCCAAGCACTAGGAGAAGATTTGGAACTGCCTGCTTAGCTAAAAAGCTGTCTTGCTTTTGCTCATTTATCCCTCCCAGATCTGTCTAATGGCATTTGACAATTTAAGGTACTGTTAACTTATTACTTCATCCATTATATTTAATAAAGTTTCCTGCTAAAATACAGACAGGTATGCCTCTTAACAGGCTTCATAGTCCAGGATTAACAGGTTTCAGGTGTATCTTCAGAGGTTCAGCTAAAATGTTCATACCTTTTAACCTAAAGCAATAGCCTTTTGCTATAACACCAAGATGTAAATCTGTTCCAGTTCTTACAGGTTCCTGGAAAAGTTCTACTGCTATATCAAAAATCAGGTCTGATAAAAAACTAACAGTCTCCAGAGTCTTTTGCTAACCCCAGACAGTTTCAAGCATATTCTACAGGTCACTCCAGCTGCCTGGGCCAAGACCAACCCACAAAGCGCTCTCCAGACAATGCCAAAGACTTGCACCAGCTCCTGTGACTTCATCATTGGTACCAACTCTCCTGGATCAAGGACACCTGCCAACTAAAATCTGGTTTTATCTGCTATTGTATTCCATTCCATGACTAACTCCATTTCATAGAGCCAATAATAACAATATTTTTTCTCCTAGCCAACTGCCTTCTCCTCTCCCTCAAAAAGCAGCTGCCTGAGGACTCCAGGATGACAGCAAATGGATGCTGCTCCAGCCACTCCTCTCGCTGAGCGTGAGCCCACCTCCCAGCTCCCCCACCTCCCACATCACCCCATGCACGCAGGAAGTAGCCAGACTTGAGTCAATGCCCCTATATCCAAGGACTCTGGGATATTTAATTAAAAGTGAGACCCCAGCCCTCTAACACCCCTATATCCAAAGAGTCTGGACTGTAATATTAAGTTGGGAGCGTCACCCCAGCCCCTGGCCTGGAAGTTGCATTGGTCTGGACTCTAACTCCCAGCCTGCCAAGTGCTTAGACTTCAACTCCCAGCCTGCCAAGCACTGACTCCTCCCCAGGGAGGGTCAGGACCACTCCCAAAGGGTATTTAGGCTTGCACAAGAAAAAGGAACACGTGGTCTCCAGGGTTTGCATGGGCTCCTTCTCCCTGCCATGCTGCCCCCGTCCACCTGGGAGTATGGCATTTTTTATTCAATCTAATCTGGTTGGAGTTCTTTGCGCTGGCAGAGAGGCTTTTTTTAAGGATTATTTTTTAAAAAAAAGTATTCCCCCTACCCCTGTGTCTGTGTTGTGTGTGTGTGTATGTGTGTGTGTCTGGATATCCAACTCAAGGTCTCACACATGGAAGGCAAGTGTTTCACTATTGAGCTACAGTCCCAACCCAAAACATTTATTCTTTTAAAATTCTTTAAAATATTTATTTGTAGGTGTGCACATGCACACATGTGTACCATTGAGCATGTGTAGAAGTCAGAAGATAACCCGTGGATTTTCCTTCTACCATGTGGGTCCCAGGGACTAAACTCGGGTTGCCTTTATTGCTAAGCAAGATCATCAGCCCAAGATATTTGTCTGTTTTTATTTACTTATTTTTATTTTACATGTATGAGTGTTTTGCCTGCATGTATATTATACCACGTGTGTGCTTGGTGTCCGGGGAGACCAGAAGAGGGCATCGGGTCCCCAGGAACTGGAGTTACAGACAGTTGTGAATAGTCATGTGGATGCTGGGAATTGAACCCAGGTCCTCTAGAGAAGCAGTCAGAGCTCTTAACTGCTGAGCAATTTCTCCAGTCCCAAGACAGTATTCTTTACAAGAAGTCTGAAACTGGAGGGTTTCAGGATTTATCAAACAGCCCATCCTTTATTGAAGGCTGTGGGTGGAATTGTGCTTGGCATAAATAGGCTTCTTATACTAATAGACATTTGGTTCAGATCACAAGATAACCAGGGTAGCTTGGGCATCATCATTCCTGGCAGCTGAAATGCAGCCACGAAGACAAATGTTCCTTCCCAAGGCCCTGCTGATTTGAAAAACATGAGCTCAGGACTCAGTGACTAAACTAGGCTCAGTCTCTGCTCTGGGCATGGCTCTCCCTCTAAGAGTGGAGACTGTGACTGTATTTGGTTTCAGGGCCTTTAAAGAGATTCAAACCAGGTTGTGAGGATAGGACCTGTTCTAGTTCACTTCTCTCTTGCTATGATAAAACACTGGTCAAAAATAATTTGGGTAAGAAAGGGTTTATTTCATCTTCTAGGTTACAGTCCATCATCCAGGAAAACTAAGGCAGGAAGCCATGGAGGGATGGAAGGATGCTGCTTATGCTGGCTTGCTCAGCCTGCTTTCTTATACATCCCACAAACACCAGCCCAGGTGTGGGCATAGAGGGCTCTACTCTCACACACTGATCATTTTAATCTAGGAAATGAACCACGGATATTTCCACAGGCAAATTGATGGTTGACAGTCCCTCTTCCTAGGTGACTCTAGTCAGTGTCAAGTTGACAAAATCTAGCCAGCACAGGTCCTAATCCAATATATTTGTTGTCCTTTAAGTAGAAGAAATCTAAGAAAAATACTAGGGATACTCAAGTACAGAGAACAGTTCCTGAAGATGGTGAGAGGGTGGCTATCTAGAAGCCAGAGCATGGTCTCATGAGAAATGACAAAGATGCCATGATCGGAGACTTTGAGCCTCCAGAACAAAGAGAAAACTCATTTCTGCCATATTCCCCACCAGTCTGAGGTCAGTTACCGCAGCCCCAAGCTAACGCAGGCTGCAAAGGACAGTATGAGAGGGGGACTGGAGCAAGACAAGGGGTGGACGGCTGCCTTGGGCTGAGTGTCCTCGCCTCATACAAAACCAGCACACCTAATGGAAGCACGGCTGTTGGGCATGTGACCACAATGGCAACCACTACTCCTGAGTATAAAATAAACACAGTCTGACCCATGCCACTTACGGGGAACAAGGACCAAACGTGGAGCTGCTTTCTTCAATAAAATGAGTGTGGTAACTCACAGCTGTCCTTCGGCTGGCAGATCTGGGAATCTACATGCCATGCGGCTGAGGACTTCTCAGGAAGAACCTTGAGTCTTGGACAAAGAAACACAAAGCATACATTCCTCATGTTCTGACATTCCACCATTTTGGTTTTTATGCTGCATTCCAACTCTCAACTATTCAACAACTCTTTCTTTCTTTTTTTTTTTTTTTTTTTTGAGACAGGGCCCTACTATGTACCCTGGCTGGCTAGGCACTGAATAAATAGGCCAGACTGACCATGAACTCACAGAAATCAGCCCGCCTCTGCCTTCTGATAGCTGGAATTAAAGGTGGGCATCACAATGCCCAACTAACAAACAACTTTCTTTGAAAGACTCAATTAGAATCTTCTTTTCATACATTTCCAAAGCCCTAGTAACCCCTAGTATTTTAATGACTGCATGCACACACATGCGCACACATACACACACACACACACACAATGAATGAGCTGACAGTAGTTCCCTATGATATTGTATTCTTTGAGAAGGCAAAATTATAGGTAGCTATTTACGTGACCCCAGAGGCTCTGACATGTAGGATCATGAGCTTGATGAATGAATGAATGAATGAAAAGCATGATCTCTAGGAGCCTATCTTATGAGCCCTTCATTTTACAAACAGTCAAAAACTAGCAACTAACTAGTTCTTTCTGAATGATACTCTAGCATCTTTAAGTCAGCTAAGGGGTGGATTTTTCTTCTCTAAAGAGCCTTTCACGTTAGGAAAGCTTTACTTATGAATATAAGAAGTATTTTTCTTATATTAAGACATCTTATTTCTAGAAATACTTAGAACGCATGATAGCTAATGAATATTACATGAGCAGCTGATTAACAACACAGAACATAAAGTTTTACTTCCACTGTGAGATTTATTTTTCCTTTAAAAATGTGTTTATTTTCAGGTTTGGTGGTAAATACCTTCAATCCCAGCATTCAGGAAATGGAGACAGGTGGATCTCTGGATTCAAGGACACAGTGGGCTACATAGTAAGTTCCAGGTCAATCAGAACTATACTAAGACTCAGGCTCACTGAATATAATATCAATAATGATTACGACTTATTTAGAATTTTTTGAGGCAGGGTCTCACTATGTAGACCAGCCAGGCCTAAAGCTCACCATGGAGGATGGACTGGCCACAAACTAATAATCTTCTTGTATGTCTGTTTCAAGGTTTCAAGTGCTGGGATTATAGATGTATCCCACCATGCCCAGACAGATTCAGGAATTAAATGTTTAAAAAAATTAATGGATGATTAAAACAAAATCTTAGCTTATAGAAGGGAATGTAAGCATACTTGAAAGTAGAAAGTGGGCACAGTAGGGGTAGCGGGGACACTGGGGCACTGGGGGCAG
>PVIU01010926.1:0-60560 GCA_004026605.1 Ondatra zibethicus
CTATTGAACATTTTTTAACAAATTGCATTAATTTTCCAATTCAGTAGAAGAAAGGTGGAAGAAAGGTCAAATATTACACATGTGTTTAATCTATTGCAATAGTACATGTCCTGTATCATTAGGAAAAACCCTGAGTGTGAGTGTGACTGATTGCAAAAGAAACTTTAAATAAATCTGAATCATCTTAACACTATTACAGAAATAACTGGGATTTCAGAAACTGCCAGAAATTGTCTAGAAACTACCCAGAAATACCATAAAACACTTTTATCTTCTAAGTGAATCCAAAGCTTATGAAAGAAATGAAAGAGTGATGGCGTATAAACAAGAGAGACTTTAGCCTCCTCCCTGAAGACAGCCCACACCCTTCTATCAGGGTAGAGAATTGTCAGCCCATTCAGTCATGTGTTTAGGGCAGGTCTGGTTTGGAAGCTGAACTGAATAGGGGCTGTCAAGGTGATTCTGAGCCACATGCAGGACTAAGGCACCACACCTTTACAGAACGTATTTTTGCCTGCATGTAATGTCACAAAGTTGAATGGGTCTTCCCATTCCTCCCAGAGAGATGAGAAAGACTTCTTTCAATTGCTTAGATATATTTTCCAAGTCACGGTTATTACAAAGCAGTTAGTTATATACGAACTAGGGATGAATTCCATGTTAAATTAAAGGAATAACGTAGGGACCTAGGATATTCTCCATTCCTTCTATCCTCTCTGCTTCCTCCACCTTCAGTTTTCCTGCTAGGAACCATAGAGATCCTTGTACATGGCTGGATAAAGAACAATATTCCTCCATAATGACGTGCAAACTTCTTAATGTCAACTTTTCAACTAAATCCATCATGTTTACTTGGGAGATATAATCATTTGCCTATGCTGCTTTATTACTCTTTGCTGCCAACCAGGACCCTCTATTTCCTGGATTGTTATAATAACCTCCCATTTCCTCCCATAGGCAATTCTTTATGTATCATATCCATGACAGCAATTTTCCAGTGACTTCCCATCTCATTATGATTGAAATTCAAGATCTGTCAATGACTTATTTGCATCGTAAAGAAACAGTTCCTCTCTTCCTTTCTTGCTATGCTCTTCCTTCCAATGCAATGGTATTCTTGATACAAACCCATTCTAACTTTAGATTTTCCATGTACTCTTCTAGCCATCTGGAAGCTTCTCCCCTCCATCAATAGCTTCATGCCACATATCCTTGAAATATTTCCTTCTCAGTGAAACTTTCCTTGGCCCTTATAAAACTGCAGCCTTCTGGGGCCTACCTTACCCTTTTTTTCCATATAAGATTTCTGTCTCTACCATAGTATGCTTTTTCTTCATTTTCATGTTTGCTGATGGCCTAACCCTACCAGAAGTTCACAAGGGCAGAGTTTTGTCTGCTTTGCCCACTATTCTGTTCCTAAATCCAGGGGAACTGGTTGGTGGGAGTAGCCTCTCAATATATACCAAACCTATACTACTTCATTGCTGATCCATGAGTTCCCGGCTGTAGCTCTAGGTTTCCTCCCCATGTCATCCCTATCACTTTTTCTTGTTTTGTCCTTTGTAGCATTAGAGATCACCTAGGGCCTCATAAGGACTAAGGAAGGACTGCCAGTGAGTTAGAAGCCCAGCCTTGAACAGTTCTTAGCAAAGATTACAATAGTACCATTTGTTGCATTTTGGCCTTTTTTAAAAAAGGGAATTCTTGCTTTATTTGGAATACAACTTCTTTTCCATTTTACCTGGATCATATCAAGATGATGTACAAGACTCAAGCTAGGAAGCATTCTAAAGAATAAAATGTGCCAGATCCACTCATTTATAAATGCCACTCTGGAAATTCAACTCTGGCCCTTTTTCTCAGGGTCATTTCTGGCCTGTCTTACTTGTTTATCATACATTTTCTATGCTATGTTTGACTTTATGCTTCCGTAGCTTGTGTTTGTTTAATAAATAAAAGAAACTGAAGTTTGTTGTAAGTCAAAGAAATCTGCTAAGAATTTCCTTTGAAACTTCGTTTTCTTTAAGTTTCAAACTTAGCAGTCTCACTGTGCCCTGATTCTTTTTTCTCTTATTTTTCTAAGGAAACAAAATTATATATATTTAGTGTATTATTGTTTTAAATAGTATATACATTGTGAAATAGCTAAATTAAACTAGCATGCATTATCTTGTCTATGTTTTTGTAGAGAACTCTTAAGATCTAACTTTAGAAATTTGTCCTGTAAATGATGGAAACAGTTTTGCAAGATGGAAATTGTTAGCTATGTTTTAACAGAAAATTGAACTCAAACCATCTCAACACAATTTTGTCATATATGTTACTGCAATTTACCCAAGTTACATAGAAGCTAGAGCCTTCTAAACGTGGCTGCAACTTATCCGCGTAACTCTTTAATTCATTAAAAGGTTTCAGAGGCCAGGACTCTCTGTACTCATGGTACTGGAATTACAAGCCCACACCACAAACATGGAGTTCAATGGTAGAATTACACACAAACCTCAGAAATCTCAGGCTTCACGTTTCTGTGAAGTTTGTGTGTTTACAGACACCTATGATCTAAACCACTTTGAATGTTCCATCTCATAGTTTTCTGTGCACTGATGGTCTTAAGTTCTACACATGATGATGCTTAAATTACACCCATAGGCACTGTTGTAGAGTGGTTTTCTCACGCTAGAAAAGAGGCACTGGTGGTGAATGGTGTGGGTGAGTGTGACAACTGTGAGAGAAACGTTAGGTGCTCTTGGCTTTGTAAAGGACCAATCATGAGTGAGATGTGGTTCCACATAAACCTCTGACAGGGACTTTGGGTTTAGCCAGTCTTTGTTTGAAATCTGTATTATGGACTACTGTGCAGGGGCATGGCATCCCTTTGCTCCCTCTGTGCTCTAAAATCCCCTCCACAGCATATTATTCAGGCCCATTTTCTCCATAAATAACTCCAGACAAAGTGTTCCATTAATATGTAGTTCTCAGAAAGTTACTTTTAATATCTAGCAATGTTTTGGTATAATCATGGTGCACATATGAGAGGGTGTAAGGAACACTTTTGATTGGTGTGTTTATTTATGACTTTATGATGTTATCTATGATTGGCTACTTTCCACTTCCCTACCCTTGCCCTCAATCTTCCTAGATATACAAGGGAACAGCAACGGCAGCAACAACGTTATCGAAAATGACTGGAGAAATGGTTCAGTGGTAAACAGCACTTAACTACTTCATTATGAGAACTTGAATTTGGATCTCAACACCTAAGTAACAAGATGAGTATCCCATAAACACCTCAAATGTCAGCTCTGTGGGACCTGATATTCTTTGTATACATAGGAATGAGTGTGTATGTGTGCACATTTACACTTTCACTAATTCTCACACACAGGTAAATAAATAAAAATTAAAAATAAAAATCAATCCAGTTAATTCTCTGGATAACTGTTTCTTGTTCATTTCTACCCTCTATCTCTACATCTCTACTCATCTGCTGCTCCAGCAGCTTGGGAGATATTAGCCCCTTCCTCTGCAATCATCAATTACCCAGCTCCCACATCTTCTAAGGCTGACTGCTGTCACTCCAAAGAAAGATTTCCTTATCCTCTCTTTCCTGAAATATCATCTGCTTGAAGATCATGTCTCATTTCTGTTGCTCTTCAATCACACTTTACTTTGAGCAACAAAATTAAAAACTAATCCAAAATTTAGTCTCTTAAAAATTCTTTTATTTACTAATATGTATAAGGATTGTGTTCACAGTAGAATTGATTCTGTCACTGGTTGCCCACTGGAAAGGCTAGACAGATAAGGGCTGGGATAATCTGAATTATGTTCACTCACTGGTGTTGACTTAACTAATGCTCTGATATGAGCTTTGTAGATGGAGCATCTACATGTGATCAGCCCAGGGGACTTGGTCTTCTCAGTGTGGTGTCTGGGTTCCACATGAAGGCTCCAAGCAGAACATTTCCAAATACAGGTATAAATAAATGAATAGGGGAGAGAATAGTAGCTTTCATCTTTAATGTTAAGAATTTTCATTTCCTGAGTGGAAAGTAGGATTAACTATATTTCTGCTGACATAATGGGGCAATATGATTTACCACACAATTATGAATTATATTAATCAACATCCACCTGTAAAAAGATAGTTATATGAGAGATGTGATTTATTCAGTCTTCTATATTTTTTGATTAAACAAAAAATTATCTTCTCTATTTCAAGCCTTAGCAGAAACAGAAAATTATGAACTAATCTAGTTACAAAAGGCATGAGTTACCCTATCCCGGATCTGCTTGGTCTTGACACTGTAAACAATGGGGTTCATCACAGGAGGGAAGAGAAGATACACAAAGCCCATGACCACTTGCACCAGATGGGGTGCCTGCTTTCCAAAGCGGTGGATTACAGACAAGCCAATCATGGGAGTATAGAAGAGAAGTACAGCACAGATGTGAGAAACACATGTGTTGAGAGCTTTGAGCCTCTCAGCCCGGGAGGCAATGGACAGCACAGTGCGCAAGATGAGTGCATAGGAGAGAAGGATGAGCAGGGAGTCCGCCCCCACTGTAGCAACAATGACGAACATGCCGTAGATGCTGTTGGCCTTGATGTCTGCACAGGCCAATTTCATCACTTCTTGGTGGAGACAGTAGGAATGGGAGAGGACTAGGGAGCCACAGTAAGGAAATCGTTTGAGCATGAAGGGCAAAGGGAAAATTAGGGCGACGCTCCGGGCCAGAGAGGCCAGGCCTATTCTGCCAATCACTGTGTGCGTGAGTATGGAAGCATAGTGCAGAGGGCGACAGATGGCCACAAAGCGATCAAAGGCCATGGAGAGAAGCACAGAGGATTCCAAGAAAGACAAGCAGTGGATGAAAAAGAGCTGGGCAAAGCAAGCATCGTGACCAATGTCTCGTGCCCCCACCCAAAAGATGCCGAGCACTGTAGGAAGGGTGCAAAGAGACAGACCCAGGTCAGTCAGAGCCAGCATGGACAGGAAGAGGTACATAGGCTCGTGAAGGGAGGGCTCTGTCTTGATGATAAAAAGAACTGTGCAGTTGCCCAGGATGGAAAACAGATACATGAGGCACAGTGGGAGGGAGATCCAGATGTGCATGTGTTCCTGCCCGGGGATGCCACTCAGCAAGAAAGTAGAGGACATGCTGCCATTTCCTAGGGGTCCTGGTGTCATTGCAAATAGAGAAAATGGGTCAGTTGGGATCTGTCCAAAATCCTGAAATAAACTGTAGAAATGTTAGTGATGGATTGAAACTGGCAAAATCAAAATTCAGAACAAAAAGATTAGAACCAAATAATTCTAAAACTGTATAGCTCCCTCAAGAGATTATTTCAGCCTTTCTGGTTTCCTCTTTTGATGGAGACAGGGTCTCATGTGCACCAGGCTGGCCTCAAGCTCGCTGTGTAGCTGATGATGACACTGACTCCTCACCTTTCTGCCCCAGCGCTCCAGTGCCCAAACTATGGGCAGTCTCACAGTTTCAATGAGTAACAAAGACGCAGTACTGAGGAGACTTTATTAGCCCGTGCAGCTCCTAAGAGTTGGAGTAGAAAGGCTTTTGTGTTGATGAAACTGCTCTCCCCTTTCTTTCACTCTGCTCTGGCTTTCAGATCAACCGTCTTAACCCACAAATTTTTACTCTTTGAGTTATGACATTGTTATGTCCCAGACTAGCTGGTCTTGTCTCTTGAGCTGAGGCAATCCTCCTGCCTTGAGATCTTGAGTATCTGGCCGCTCAGGACTGTGCCACTATGTCTGTGGAATTTTTCTTATGTGTGGGGAACTGGAAGCACCTTGGGGAAAGGGTTATGAAGCAGGGAAAAGTCAGTTCCTTCCATTAGTGTTGTTGTATTTTACCATGAAGACCATGGATTTTGGGGGGCTGGGTTTACAGCGGCCCACCTCCTTGGTTCTAGGAACGTCTCTGTTTGCTCTTCCAAAATAAGTGGTAAGTTTCCTTTCCCACACTTCTGTTGAGCCTGCACCCTCTGAATGCACCATCAGTCAAGCCCTCACAAACCTTTTCTGTCAGGTCTTTTACTAAGGTTCCCCCTTTTCTTTGACCTTCTGTTTCCTTCACTTACATTACTAGGCTTTCTTTCCTGTATTTTGACGGTTTTACTTCCTGTCTCTTCTCTGTTGCAGTTTCAGGCATTGTGTGGAAGTACGAACAGTCCTCCGCTTGTTTCTGCTCTCTGCTCTTGCTAACATGGAAGTCTCATCAGCTCCAGCTCATAAACTATGCTCAATTCACAGGACTCTAGATAGACCTGGAGGGTGTATGGCAGGGTTTGCCAGACTATGCCTGACTTCTACAGTGTAAAACCAGAGCCCTTCACTCAGTCAGTACCTGGATAAACTATAGAAATCCAGGAATTTGAGTGATGTGGACCTATGTGTTAGGATATGCCTTTGTCCCCTCTTGCACACTGAGTGCTTGAAAGTCTATAGAATAAAATCCAATGATGCTAGTAGACAGAAAAATAACCACATAGGAGTTCAGTCACTGAGCACAGGTATATTTCCAGTTGGTTCGTTGACTTCTTCTGTAGTGATACCCTATTCCTAATGCTGATAAAATATAAGCTTAGGCAGAGTGGGACTTTGCTTTATTCATCTCTGTGAAATATGGCAGGTGATCAATATATTTTCCTTTCTGATTGAAAGTTAACTTTTTAAAGTTAACTTTAGAGAAAGTTACAACCGTTTCTGGGATTATAGAGAAAAGTGGGATGGAACAACACTTTTTGAGTGTGAGTTCTGAATAGCTGTCTTGCTTTCTGTTACAGAAAGACAAGTTAGAGACAAACAACAGCCGTTAGCATAAAGCAAAGGGTCTAAGAGACCTTTACAAATACTGATTCTTTAAAAAATTTAAGAAACTGATACCAGATGTATCAGTTTTGGGACCCTGTGCTGTGTTCTCCAGACTTTCCTGCTCCATAATTAGTTCATGTTATTTATCAAAGTGAACTCAAAAGAGTTGCAATAGAAGCTTCCTTGTCATCGACAGTAAACCTTTGACACCAAAAGCTTGTCAGGTGAGGACTGTTGAGGTAGAGAGAGTGAGTTTTCTTCAGGGAAATGGCTCCTGTTAGGTAGCCCATTCTCTAGCAGATGGCTCTACATCCATCTGTTCGAAGACAGTGTTGATAGACTCAATAGACTATGATAGAAAAGAAAACAAAAGCAAGTGGTTGGGAGAAGGATGTGGCCATGGCAGTTTGGGGCTGGAGGAGGAGTATGGTTTGAACTAAAACCTTGCAGCCTATTTCAAATTAAGGCAATAACACCAATTTACAAAACTTTCTAAGATTCCATGGAGATTATTTGTAGACTGCTCTTGGCAAAAATCAGATGTTCATCAGGGTTTATATTTTTTTCTTCTTCATTCTGTTCCATTTTAACATCAAAAAATACATTGTGTGGTTTTCTTTTCTTAGTTGCAAGTTTTTTTCATTTAGAATTCTTAAGCCATTAATTTTTGGAAAATCACATACATGTATATAACGTATTATGATCATATCAAATCCTACAACACATATCTGCCCAGGAAAGCAATGGAACTCAAATCTCTAGAATTAAAATGTTCATAGTGAAAGCTGAAGAAAAATAGATCAGTGAACATTTCCAGGTAGATGTTTAGCAGCCTGGAGTGAGTGGAGGTTAAATAACAGGACAAACAGATATATCAAAACGTTCCCATTCCTACCCTCTATTTGTTACAAGCTGAATCTAGATACACTCTGGAATTAGAAATTGTTCTTTAAATTGTAAGTGGGTAGCACTGAATAGAAATCAGCAAACAGGATAAGGATATGTTGGATCAGAGGGAATAGAAATAATATAAAACCCAGAAAATGAAGCCAAGATACATTAACTTCAGAATGAACATCTTTTGGCTGACTTGGGGTTTGGCAGGGATTGAGACTTAGTAAAGTAACTATTAAGAGCTCAAGGAAAGACTGTCAGAGAATACACTTTCCGCCGGAGGGACGGTTTATTGTTCTCTATCATTACCAGAACAGTTGCTATAGGATAGGTTGAGAGTGGGAATAGATTTAACCTATGATCTCTTCTATAGTTTTTATGCTTGGAAATCTCTTTCTGAATGAAATTTAGCAACTTTGATGATGTCTGTTATTCCTACTCTATAGTGGCTCAGAGAGTAATCATTTCATGTCACAGGAAAGAATTTCTTCCAGGAGGTCAGTTAGCTTCCCGGATAGCTGTACTTTTCTTTCTTAGACAATTCCCTCAGGTGTGTTAGTCTTGTTTGTAGATAAAGTACAATAGATAGATTGTACTATCTATCTATTGATAGATGCTGAACTCAATAGCTAGTCCATCTCATTTCAGTACCTCGGTTTTACTGTCTCAACTTGTCTCTCCGTTTCTCATCACTATTTCTGCTATTACCATATAAAGGGCATCTTCCTGGGCAGGAAGCTGGGGGAGTGGAGAAAGCTGCTATTTGTTTTCTGAGAATGCTTTGATATCAGACCTGGGATTCCACACAGTCAGGAAGTCTGGTTGCTGCAGCTGTCATGTTCAGGAGGCATCCTTGTCAGTGTTTTGTGGTCAAAATCAAGATCAAAGTGAGTCTTCCAGGGTCTCTTGGTGTCGCAGCTCAATGTTAAACACCTGTCTGCTGAACTGACTCATCACAATGCCAAGGTTCAGTCCAGAGGCTGCAGAGCTCACACCAAGGAAGAAGGAAGCTGAAGCTAGAAGCCATGAGCTTAGAGAGAGACTGGAGAATGGATACAGAAATCCCCAACTTTTAGTAACTGAGGTGCCACTGAGACATTTTCAATTGCTTCTAATCCGCTCCCTACTGAGACTGGGCTCTTGGGCCTCATTATCTCAGACTCTGGGAGGAAGAGGAAAGGGGGTCACAAGCTCTTGTGAGATAAGCATCTCATTGTGTCCCAGGCACTTGGACCCAACCCTACAGGATATGAAGAAGTTTTACACACACTCCACTACTCCAGCAGAGCAGAGTAGGTGCTGCTGGTAATATTTTATGTATGAGAGGGCACACTTCAATTTGAATACATTAAACATGGTGTGTGCTAAGGATAGATAAGCACATATGATATTTATAAAGAAAAGTTTTGCTATAAAGGTGTAATAAGAGGAGCGGGCTGTGTCCTGCCGCCCGGCTAGCTTAGCCCCCAAAATAATCACACGAAAATTGTCTTAATTAAGTTACTGCCTGGCCCATTGGTTCTAACCTCTTATTGACTAACTCTTACATAAACGGGCAAAATAGGAGAGAGACTT
Source organism: Ondatra zibethicus (assembly GCA_004026605.1). Taxonomy (NCBI): domain Eukaryota; kingdom Metazoa; phylum Chordata; class Mammalia; order Rodentia; family Cricetidae; genus Ondatra; species Ondatra zibethicus. The sequence continues at coordinate 9,306 of PVIU01010926.1, forward strand.
AACTGAAGAGTGGTAGAGAGTAACAGAGAAGGAGAGTGAGGAAGGAGAGATAAATAACATTAAGGATCTTTGAAAGGGAGGAAACATTATTTTATAAGCTTGTTTACAATCACATTATACATATAAAATGTAGTTACTCCACACAGAGTAATAATGTCCCACCCAAGGGCCATAAACTGACAGATACGCAGTGCCAGAAAAAAGAAGCCTCCCTTCAGTAGTTGACCAGAGGGTTCCAAGGAACCCCAAACAATATTGCCTCCTAGAATGTGACGTAAGTCCCTGTTGCTGAAGACACCACAAATATTGGGCATAGTTCTTGGAGGAATTGAACTTGCATTGACCTGGAAGACTCTTCCTTGAGGGCTAGCTCTTATGTGTAAGTAGATGCTATACAAGTTGTCGAAGGAAAAAAGCAATCAGTAGTCTTGTCCAGCAGTAAAGTTTATAAAGCATAACAATGAGAACCCCAGAAGATCCTCACAGTGGTTCAATAGTGATACTTATATTCTGGGATTAGCCAATAGCTATCTAATTGGACTAGGACTCTAAGCAGTACTACAATACTCATGCCTGGTACTGTAAAGCTAGCCAATTACCCATGGCTGGAGAGGTCATAGACCCTAGAGAAGAACCTACTACTGCTGTTTTCCTAAATAAATACAGCTTCTCTCTGTATTCTAAATACATCTTTATAGCTGCATGTAAGTATGGCTATCACGTCTTAACAAAGGAGCTTCTTTTGAAGCAGTTGGAGGCTGTTACATAGATCTATAACTAGAAAAATGCACAGAATAAGTAAGTGTGAAGTGTCTAGCTCCAACTGATAACACAACCGCTATACCCAAGGCTCAGAAGACATTGTGGAAGACAGGGATAGAAAGATTCTAAGAGGAAAAGGTTGTTTTTTGGTAGATTTTGTCTTCTAGGCCTATCATGGATACAGAACCCATGAAACATAGATGATATGGTTGCCTAAAAAAAGAGCTGACTAGTGACCACATAAATTGCCATGCCAATGTATTTGGGAACAGTCCACAAAGTCCTATCCTTAGGAGAACTACAGAAATCTTTTTTTCGGGGGGGGTGAAGAAAGTTTTCTCCATGTATGATCAATGTGATGAATTATCCAGCTGCAAGTGCTCAGCCCTAAACACATGGATATATGAAAAACACTGAATTGACATAGTAGGGTGTGTGCTTGTGTGTGTGGTAAAGTAATATAATAAATAATTTTATAAAATCAACAATATAGTCAGAAAATGAGGTCACAAATTTGGGAAGTAGTGAGGGGTTATAAGGGAGAAATTGGAGGTAGGAAAGGGAGGGATAGAAATCATGTAAATAAAGTATTTATGTATGAAATTCTCAAAATATATAAATAAATACAATCACTTTTAGTGAGGCAGCTTAGTTGACATCACTCATACACCCGAATCTGAAAACTTTGTCTTGGCAATGATGAGAGCATAGTAATCCCCAGAGGCTGGTGTGTGTTAGGTTGAATTGACTGGAGAAAGGCTGATTAGTGTGATCAAAACTGTGGTAGGGGAGTAGACATGGGTTCTGGTAAGATATTGTACATTAAGGTGATTATCTCAAAACTGTAAAGAAGTTGGAGGTAGTATTTCAGTTGTAGAATTCATTCTTAGCTTGTATGAGGACCTGGGACCAATCTTGGGGATCAAATTCAAACAAAACCAACATATTTATATGATGATTCACGGATATAAAGGAGTAATCCTTTATTATTTGCCTCTGGGAAAGATTATTAAGAAACCATTATATACAGAGGAATAGATGCAATTTCAATGTTTAGTAATTACTCAACTAGTTGTATCCATTATTTTGAGTGAATATGAAGGAATTTCTCAGAGTCCCCAACTCTGCTGTATTTTATTCCCATCTGGTGATTTGGCAGAAAGATTCCTCTGTGGCCACAGTCCACTAGATTTTTGATTGAGCGCACTGTTTGTACGAGGGTGTTATGAAGCCATGTGTGTTCAAATTACAGTCCTCCACGTGACCTAGGCTAGACTGCCTCTCGTGCTGGTGATCATGCAAATGACTTAGCCTCACCCTTACCACAATGACTCAGAAAACTCAACATTAAAGATCATTACAAAGACTTGGGTATTTTGTGTATCTTTATCTTTGTGATTTGTTTCAACTCTGATTTCAAACTTTTTAATAAAATAATAATAAAGTTTTCTTTATAAAAAATAGTATCTTCGCATTTAGTCTGGAGTTACTTCCAAACCCAATTGCCTGCTATATTAATTGAAGGATGACCTAACTAAATACTGCAGACTAGGGAGCTTTACAGCAGCAGGTTCCTTTTCCTACAGTCTGAAAGGTATCAACATCCAATAATAGGGTGTATACAGCTCTGATCTTCCCTTCTGGGTTTGCGTGGGTCATCTTCCAACAATGGTCCTTACATTTCACCCTGTGCACATGCAACCCTGTCTTCTCTTTAAGTGTTCAAATCACGTCTTACAGTATATTATTTATCAGATGTTGGCCCTACTTTATTGACTCTATTTTATCTCATGACCTGTGTCTAAATATAGTTCCATACTCAATTCTTGCAAGTTAGAAATGATTCAACACTTATTTATCCTCAATTCTGCCAACTATTTATTTGTATATTTAACACATTTTATAGCAAAAATGTTTTATGTACAATAAAATAATACATTTTATTCTCCACTCCCTGTGACAACTTCTTTATCAGCTCCAAACAGCTCTTGAATAATAATAAAGTAGTCTTAGAAACATTTTGTCTAAGTTTGAATGCCACATTATGAAACGGGAGGGGGGGAAAAAGAAATGGAGATAAAGAGACAGAAAGAAAAAAAGAAGTGTGATTAATCTTTTATTCACTTTTAACAATCTTAATCAGAAAGAACAGAGAGAATAATTTATATTACAGACAAGCTTATTCTGTCAACTTTAAGTCTCCATAAAGATTTTGTAAGTTAAAAATAGAATATGATGTGGAGAAACTAGAGTTCACTAAACCTAAAGTGCCCAGTTATAAGAACTAGAGCTTTTTAAATAAGGCAGATTTGGGTGTGGTTCTAAGCACTATTTTATTAGACATATGTAATATTGATTGCAATAGTTGATATCACTGTTTCTTGTCTCTAAATGGCTTATGTGATAACTGGAAAGGAAATAATCCCTTTTATTTGTTGTTAAGTAAAAATAATTTGAGAAAATTACAATAAAATGATTGTTTTTGACATTTTATTAGATGAACATTATGACCATTTTAAAATTACAAGCATATCTTTTAGTTATAATTAAGATTAATAACTTCCACTAAAAGATCAAAAATCAGAGCCATTCAAAACAAGATATGGTGAAAATAATAATAAATTAATTAATTTGAGGAGTAAGAGTCCCCATGTACCTCAAGAGCAGTGTAGAAGGATTAGATATGAAGATCAATGCCAGAGGCCATGATATGCACAAAGACCTGAGTTCTATCTCCATAATTATTACAAAGAAGAAAAAGAAGTAGCTGCTAGGTACTGCCATACAGACCACTCTGTGTAAGAATGAAGGGGTGAGGATAGGGGTAGCAAACATACCAAACATGAAGCAATGTTGTAAGACCTTTTTTGGAGCTGACAGTTGTGTCAGAGCTAAGATCATGTGAAACTGCTGTAGGCAGAGGGATAGGTGTTTGCTTGTTGGCCAGGGAGGACTAATACAAACTTCTGATTCAAAGCAGTCCTATCTATGGAATTCTGATAGTTATGAGCATGCAATATATCTCAAATGGTGGGAAGTGATCACTTGACAGTCTTAGGCCTTTATGAGAACTGAAGAAACAGTCAGTATAAATAAAGAAAAGCTGAATTCACCAGGCATTTGCAGTAATTACATGAAGATTAACCAGAAAGCAGTTGGGCCACATGAAGGGTGAAATCCATTAGGATGTGTGTTCATAGGGATCTATAGATTTTAAGTGCGTAGGTCTACATTTGTTTATGTTGCCATGTGTGCTTATGTATACCATGCAAGCATAACAACTTTCATAGCTTTATATTCTGTTGCCTTCTCTACATGTGGAGGACCAGAACCTAAAACTTATCATGCTTTAAATGTGGTAAACCTTCTTATAGTGTTGCTAATTTATCTACTTTCTCTTCATAATGAAATGTTACATCTTTTTGTTTCTATTACAATAGCTTCCTTTATTGCATTTGGAATTAAGACACTGGACAGAAAGAGATTATTGAACCAAACCTTTGTAGTTCTCATGACTCTAAGTGAAGTTTATGAAGATGATACTTTGTTCTGTGTCAGAATATGAAATACCATAGTTTGTTGCTTATTTATCCAGACAAATGTGATAATAAACAAACTGACACAAACTGGACAGCAACAACATGCATACCAAATACAAATAAGCAAGGCACAGAAAACATACAAACATAGAAACAATAAGAACAACAGCAGTGTGAGTGTGCATACACACACGTGTGCCTGTGCATATAAGAGGTACCTTCACGAAAATTCACTACTGTGGATATGGGTTCAGATATGTGCAAATGAATAAAAATTATCATGATAATAAGTCAATAAAATTCATCAAAATGTAAATTAAAAAGAACCACTAGTTAAATTCCATAGACCAGTGAGGATTGAAGGAGGAAACACATTCCAGTTTGCACTTTCTCACACTATAAACATGGAGAATTATATATTTGCCAGGTAGTATTAGAGATTTCCATGAATTGCCTCATTAAACCTTTGCAGCATCCGCATAGGAAAGGAAGGGATATTTATTTCTATGTTCTTTCAATTGTGAAAACTAATGAGACAGAGAGGTAGGTAACTCCCTCAATGCCACACAGACTGTCAATTGCACACCTACTATTTTTTATTGCTATTAATAAGTGAGATTAGAGTATTTTCCCACAACACAGCTGAACCTATTAAAAAAAAAGTGCCTATATGGCCAAACCTTTTCTTCAATTTAACCGAATTCTACTGAAAACACCTAGGTGACTTTACAAACTCAAACTTTTTGATAATACACTGGCGTATTTGCTTGGTCTTGATGCTATAGACAATGGGGTTCATGAGGGGTGGTACCAACAGATACACATAAGACATCAGAAGGTGTACAATGCGGGGAAGATGCTCACCGAAACGATGAACAAGGGATAAGCCGATCATGGGGATGTAGAACAGCAGCACTGCACAGATATGAGAAATGCAGGTGTTGAGGGCACGGAGGCGCTCCTGGCGCGAGGCTTTGCCTAGCACAGCGTGGAGGATGAGGGTATATGAGAGGAAGATGAGCAGGGAGTCCACACCCACAGTGCAGGCCACGACGAAGAGTCCATAGATATGATTGACAATGATGCTGGAGCAGGCCAGCTTCATGATCTCCAGGTGCAGACAGTAGGCATGGGCGAGCACATGAGAGCGGCAATAATGAAAGCGCTTAAGTAGAAATGGTAACGGGAGAATGAGGAGTGCACTTCTCAGCACCGAGCTCAGTCCCATCCTCACAATCCTTCTGGGTGTCAGGATGGTAGAATAGCGCAGTGGGTTGCAGATTGCCACGTAGCGGTCAAAGGACATAGAGAGAAGAACCGATGACTCCACTAAAGACAAGGTGTGAATGAAGAAGAGCTGAGTAAAGCAGGCAGGGATGCCGATCTCTCTGGCATCGAACCAGAAGATTCCCAGCACGGTGGGCAGTGTGGAGAGGCAAAGCCCCAAGTCTGTGAGGGCTAGCATGGCCAAGAAATAGTACATGGGCTCATGGAGGGTGGCATCCGTTCGGATGACATGGAGAATGGTAAGATTCCCTAAAATCACTGTCAAGTAGATGGAGCAGAAAGGAATGGAGATCCAGCCGTGGAGCTCTTCCAGACCTTGAAAGCCTGTCAGAAAGAAAGTGGCCTTTTGGAGACTGCTGTTGTAAAAGATGACCATGGCTTTATAATCTTATATCCGCCAACCTAAGGCATAAAATATAGTCCACATAAATGAGTGACAGTGCTGAATCCCCTGCCATCTAAATGTTCAGGGTTAGGGAGTCAGGACAAATATGCAAGTGGGGAGTAGTACTCTTTCTACAGTGGCAGAGTGGGTGATCATAGTGGATCTCTATAGCCTATGGATTCTATGAAACTTAGCCTCTAGTGTTGACCTCTCTAATATCAATGAGATAACCTCATATAATACCTCGTGGTGTATTTATTTTTTAGAAATATTTTCTATTTAATAACTGAAGCATTCATAATCACCTCATATGCATGATAAACTGAAACTAAAAAGTACCATGCAGAATTATCTACTAGAAATGAAGCAGAAAAGGTAAACATCAACTCTGCACAAAGAACAAAAGAAAAGGAGCCTAGACTCTACTGCCTGGAACTCAGCTCAGAGTGAGCTATGTGTCTTGGCTAGGATTGACATGGCATCTTGGCATAGTTACCTCTAATGGCTGAACAGGGTTGTTTTGCTATTCCTTCACAACCAATACACTGAAAAGCAGTTGTGTCCTATGCACAGTGTACAGGGACTAGTTATTATCCATCACAGCGACAGAAAGTTGGAAGTGGTGTTTGCCATGTTATTATACTAGATGCATGCCATTCAATGACGACACTAATTCTGCCACAGAAGTTCTATTCTTAGGAGCTAAATGTCAATGAGGGAACAGTGACAAAGAGGTCAAATGATCTGGTTAAGTTTCCTGGCCAGGATAGAACTGAACATGAAATCCAAACCATGATTCCACCCAGAGTCAATGCTGTTGTTTCTCTGCACTGATGTTGCTGTTGCACAGAAATTTAATCACTCAAGAACCAAGCAGTTCAAAATAAATTTAGTGCACACTGAATTACCTACTTTGGATGTCTCTGCATGGCAATTGGCAATTTATATCATAGTAGTAAATGAACCAAGACATAAAATAATAGTGAGGAAACACATTTGCTAGATGAAGTTAAGTTTGAGAAATATTGAATGCAAGATTTAAAAGGGATTCTAGAATTTCTAGAAGAATTAATCAGAGTATCTAGAATTATATATATATATACATATATATATATACATATATCTTTGTGTGTGTGTGTGTGTGTGTGTGTGTGTGTGTATGCTTGGTTTGAGTGAGAGTCTATACTATAGGGCAGCTTCCATCTGTGTGGAAAAATTGGTAGGGGATAGAATGTGGAAAGCAGAGTTTGGGGCTTATGACATAGTTCTGGAAATGCTAAAATAAAGATGGTAAATAAAATTAGATTAATTTTATTAATGGGTATAGTAGAGAATCACAAAGAAAAATGAGACAATATAAATAAGATCTTGTTACTGCCGGTAATTGTATGAAAGATGAAGAAGGTCATTTTAAAAATACTCTAGTGTGAAGTCTGTGGTAACTCACAGGAGGTTTTCATAAATTGGAGATAATTAAAGAATTTGTTCCTGTTGGATTTTGGAGATTAAGAGAAAAGTGAATATTCTTTATGATTTTTTTGTTAAAATAAAATCTGTAGGTTGGTGTGATGTCAGAAACATTTTAAGGAAAAAGTCTAGGAAGTTAATGATAGTCTTACTTTCTTTCAAAACTCTTCTTTTTGTAATGCATAAGAACATGGAAAATAATTAAAAATATATATAATTCTCTCTCCATCTTTGCCACCCATAATGTAAATTAAAAGAAAAAATAATGGAAAAGTTAATTTGATAATAACCCCATTATTTTATGATTCTTAAAGAAAAAGAAGATCACTCTAAGGAAATAAAGCTAGGGTAAATAGCATGAATGCAAGAGAGAAGTGAAGGCCTGGGGAGGGAGGAGGTGAGGAGCAGACAAATGAATAGGGGATTTGGAGAGCCCAGTGCCAGTAGCTGGACCATGGTGCAGAATCATCCTGAGAATGAGAATGCCGATCAGGAGAGAAAATGGCAAAATGGAAATCTGCCACCAGTTAGAAAGAGATCTATAGATTCACAGAGAAGTTTGTTCTCATCCACCCGACTCCAATTCATTTCAGAGTCTGAGAAATAAGGGCTATTAAGGGGTCATCTTTATCATCCCTCCATCTTCAGACACAGAAGGGTGTTTCACCTAAGGCATTCTATTCTAGCTATGATCTTGCTTTCCAAACATTTTCCTTGCATCTTTTATTTTTGTTATTAGTTATATTCAATTGTGCCAAGGGGGAGCAGGGAACAGAAAAAGGAGAGCAAATCTTGGCTCACACCAGAGAGACAGGTTGGCTTCATCCCTGGAGCTCTCAACTCTGACACAGGCATGGAACATAGTTACAGACTTGCTGCATAAATTTGTAAGTAAATGAGGAAGATGGGAGAGAGTAGAAATAAAAAAGAATAAGTCTTAGCGCTGGTCACTGTCACTTCAGATCAATGGGTCAGCTGATTCCTCTAATTCACTCCTACAAAGTGATGTCATCCATGTCTGTAACAGAACCTGCCTCTCTAAACTGAATTCTTTGTATCATTATATGCAAATATATCAATTTTTAAATTAATTAAGCATTTTATCATTAATTATAGTACATATTTTTTGGCTTTTGCTGTTGTCATCGATCTTTAGTTATGTCACACAACAGAGTTCTCCTTATTTTCCTTTGACTAACACAGTCCTTTCTGGTTTCCAGCATTCTCATTCTCTCTTACCGAATGTGAAGTGGAAAGAGTTGTTAACCAATGACAGGCTTTCTTTCTACCTAAGGAGCTAGGCCACAGCAGGAGTAGGTGATGTGTACAAGGCTGTCTGTGTTAGTGCTCTCTCTCTTCTTCATCCTTTCTCCTCTCCTATTCTGCTCTTCCTCTATCTCCTCTCATTAATTCCTTTTCATTGTTTCCTCCTTAGTATCTACCACTTACAACATTAAAGACCTACAAAATTTCTCCCAAGGAATACCGTAACCTAGTGTGGAGCTTGAATAGTCCAAGTTGTTGCAAAATTCACTGTAGTCATTAACTATCATAATACGAATTTAAGTTAGAGAGGTATTGATTACACTTGCAATTTTAATGATCAAAGAACTACATTTGACAAGAAGAGCAATGATAGATTGAGTAGAAAAGTGAACATTCCTTTTATAAGAACATGCACAGTAGCTAAGATAGGACTATGCCTCTAAGTTTCCTGTCCCATGTTCACCCATCAAAACCTTCTTGACTAGCATGGTGTGGGGACATGGCTAGGAGGCAGAGCTCAGTATACTATCTAGGAGTGCAGTTTTCTCTTCTCCTAACTGCTCTTTGTGACTCTGCTTGTAACATACCTGAGCAATAATAGCTGGTGAGAAAAGGGCTTGGATGGCATGCTTCAATTCAGACCTCAAATTCAATGACAGACTAGCTATAAGAATAGTAAGCAGTTTCTGTTTGAAGTGCCTGGTCCTTTTAAAGTGTCCAAAGCTTCTTCTCAGGGGACTCAGCTGTCACTAACAAGTCCCCAAACAGTTCTCATGTTGTTAACAGAGCTCTAGGGATGGACTGGAGTCAGAATTAACAGAAGAGGCCAATGTTGAAGGGATAAGAGTATCTTGCCTTGGGGCAAAGGTTAGGATCACGTTAGGATGATTTCAAGATTTGATGCTGACAGTGAAAGCAAGACCTTCTGAGAACAAGAGTCTTATATTTAGAATATCACTCCTCTTTTTGCTAGTATATTTTGATTTCATCAAACATTCTCATGTGTTCTGGTATCAACTGGCAGGATTCTAGGTGAGTGATTATAGACTGAAGCCCACACTTCAGAAACCGTGTGCTGAAGAGACACACTTGTGTCCCTCCTTTCTCATACTAGACAATCATATTATCATCACTTTTGTTTGCAAAATTAATGAATTTAACAGGAATAAAGGAGTCTGGAGCTGAAGCTGATACATGAACAGATACCAAAGGCTTTAACTCCCTATTATCAAAAGGAGTTGCTGATAAAGAACTCTGCTGGGCCTGGAATGTGTGGGAATCATCCATCCCACAATTGCTTTTCTTTCCTTTTCAAAGTGGAGGTTCATTAGGACTCCAATTTCTTCCAACCAGACTCAACACATCATCATCAATAACAATAACAGCAGCTGCAGCATCAACAACAACAGTCTGCTTTTAGTGACAATCATAGCAATAATAGCTGACATTTATTGGGAGATTAAATTGCTAGGCCCAGTATAGGATATTTAAAACAAACTATCAATTTAATTCTTATAACAACCCTGGTTATTATTTAGTATTATTTGTATCTTAGGGAAAAAGAAACAGAAACATAACAACCAAGCTTAGCTAGGTTTATACTTCTTGAAAGAGGCACTCCTGTCGTTGGTTAGTCTGAATGACATAAATGCCTCTGCTAATGACAATAGTGACCTCTTATCTTTCTCTATGTTAGATTTCTGTTTGGAAAATTATATAACTGACCTAATTCCATGCTGTTCTAGTTCCAGTCTTTTATCCTGTCACTTGTATTATTTTTAGTAAAATACTGATTGGCTAGTAGCAAGGCAGGAAGTAGTTAGAGGTAGGGTGACCAGGCAGGAAGTAGAGGCAGGGAAATGAGAACAGGAGAATTCTGGGAAGAGGAAAGACGCAGTCTGCAGTTGTCACCTAGACAGAAAGGAAACAAGATGAGAATGCCTTGCTGATGAAAGGTACCAAGCCATGTGGCTAACACAGACAAGAATGATAGGTTAATGTAAGATGCAAGAATTAGTTAATAAGAAGCCTGAACTAATAGGCCAACCAGTTTATAATTAATGTAGGCCTCCATGTGTTTCTTTGGGACCGAAAGGCTGTGGGACCAGGTAGGACAGAAACCTCTGTCAACTGTTCCATTCAGGAAAACAGATTTTTTAAAAAACAATTTGGGACATAACACATGATATCTAAGGATTATTTGGGTCTTAATGATGCAGTATTAGTTATAAAGGAGCACCATAAAATAAGAAAGTGGGAATGAATTAAAACCTAAGAGTCACCTGTATCCTACCAATGAATTCATTTTCTGAAACCGAGGGACCCAGGATGAAGATAATGAGGTCATTGGTCAGGAACTGATCTACAGAAAGAATAGAGAAGTGAATCATTCCATCAGTGTATAAAACCTCTCTTATTCTCCTGTTACACAGCATGGACAGAACTGATTGAAGCTAATGAGGCCCCATGTTTATGGGCGGTAGATGGAGTGCTCATAAAGCCAAGTAGCTGTGGATAAAAACCTTGTTCCTGATTGCTGGGTAGATGTGATGAGAAGGTTAATGAAGGTGAAACAAAAGCTGAGCTCTATGTGTCTTTTCCTTTCTGAGAATATCAGGACAGAGGTTATGTGTACCTCTCATCCAAGATGTGTAAGAGGTGGACACTGGGCTAGGTGAGGAATGGAGCCAATCAGAGCATCATAAAGAGACCAGATTCCCAGGAAGTACTCCTTTAGTCTCTCTGTGATGCACTGATTGTCTGGCTCTATCCCTCACCATGCCAAAAAAAAATATAATAAGATAAAACAAAAACTATAACATTGAAGTTGGACAAGACAAACTGATAGAAGGAAAAGACCCCAGGAGAAGGCATAGGAATCAGAAACTACTTGGTTTGCACACAGACTCAGGAATCCTATAGAAACACTAACAGGAAGCCTTAATATAAACTAAGAGGACCTGGTATAAACCTGTGCAGGTCCTATGAATGCTACTTCAGTCCCTGTGAGCTGAAATGAACTTTAGCAATGCTGATTTAGAGGGCCTTATTTTTTGGGTGTCCTACATCCCTTCTGGCTGTTAAATTCTTTCTGCCTCTTCTTCTAGGGTGTTCCTGTGCTCCGAGGAGAGGGATTTGATGGAGACATCCCATTTAGGGTTGAGTGTTCTGAGGTCTCTTACTCTCTGTGTAATGTCTGGCTGTGTTGCCTCTACTTGCTCTCATCTGGTGTAACAGGAAGCTTCTCTGATGATAGCAGAACAAGGCATCAATCTATAAGTATAGCAGAATACCTTTAGGAGTCACTTTATCACTATATTTTTAGACCAGTACTATTTGATTTTACCCTAGTTCTGTCTTGTCTCAGACTCTTGGCCACCCGAGCAGTGCTGAGTATGGGTTCCATCTCATAGAATGGTCCTCATGTCAAATCAGTTATTGGTTGGCTCCTCCCACAAGCTTTGCGCCATCATTGCCCTAGCGTATCTTGCAGGTAGAGCACCATTATAGATGAAGGGTTTGTGGTTCACTTGGTGTTTACTTTCTCTTTTGATAGTGTACAGAGTACCTTTCTATACCAAATAGGCTGGAATATAGTGGTGAAAGCACCAGCTAGACATCTCCATGTTCAGTGAATTGTATGGGTACAAGTGGTGTGGACCATATGGCAACCATTGCTGCTTGACAAAGTTCCAGCATTTCAATATTCCAGGTCACACTTCTCCAGCACCTTTTTGTTTTCATTTTTTAGTGGTTCTCAATATCAATGCCTTTCCCTTTGGGGAATTTTGTGTGGGCTTTGGTAAAGGACAAAAATGTGTACAACATTGGCCTCCCTGAACAAAATAATTCTTTTGAAAAAAATCCCTCCCACTGTGGAATCAGGAATTCCAATACACCCCCCCCCCAGCTATTTACACCAAAAACAGGACAGTTAGAGATTTAATAGACACACCTGATCCCAAGGAAGAAATGCCTACAATTCAGATCCTCAGCCTGAGCCCACTAAGGGCAAGAGCTCAGTTAATAAACACGGAGAAATCAGAATGGTGCGGTAAAATGGGGAAAGAGTAAGACATCAGGACTTGCCCTTTTGGGAGCTTTATGAGGTGAACAGGCCCACGCAGTAAGACCAAGAAACTGAAGCTAGTCTGCTCCTTTTCCAAGGTCAGGCATTTGAATAAGGTTTGAGGAAAGTTCCTGCTTGATAGAGCTATCACTCTTCTTATCTCAAACAAAAGGAATTTGTGGCCTTTCATTAACAAGTGACTAGGCCTATTGTCAAGGTCAAGGCTGGTTTCCTCAATCCCTGATTTCAAGATACCCTGCCCGACAGAAGCAGGTCTTTGGCACAATAGTGTTATCTTCAGCACAGGGGCTTTGTGTCAGTTTGTGGAGAGTGGTCCACACTCTTGGCAACAGCCTAGGTTGTTTCCCCAAACAACCTGTGGGGTGCCTTTGGCTAGGTGTTCTGAGCAGCAACTATCTAAGAGAGAAAATGCAAAAGGAATGTCAGAGTCAAAGAAGTAGGAGCCTGTGGAACACTGACTTCTAGGCCTGCTGTTAGTGTTGCCCTCTTGAATTCACAGCAGCTGAGGTTACCCACACAACATATGCACAAGTGGGAGCCTTTAACTTCTTACCCTGGAGAGCGGAAAATGCTCACATGGGTCTACCTCTCCATGAGGATTTACAGGTGGTTAATGGTTGGTAGGATAAGGAGAGATATTTGTGAACAACTTTCATGAAACTAATCAGGTTACGTGCATGTGTGTGTGTGCGAACACACACACACACACACACACCACCACCACCACCACCACTACCAAAAATGACATGAAAATGAAAAGAAAGACATCTAGTTGGGGAAAAGGAAGGGGAGTTTCAGGAGTGGGAAGATAAAAGAAGACAATGAAGGTGAATGTTATCAAAACAGATCATGTGAAATTATAAAATGTCATAATGAGACATATTACTAGATATAATAAATGCATGCTAATAAAAGCATTAAAAATACTGTTAGAGACAGCTTGGTACCTTTTTTCCCAAGTAAAGGACCAATTAACCTATTTAGTAAACTTGCATATGTTTTAGCCTTTGTCTCATGGTTTGAGGTTAGTAAGAAGGAAGTGTTTTGCTGGGAACAAGTGGTACATTCCAAAGATGTGTGGGTAAAAGTATTTGCTTATTATAGAGTGAATTGTTCCCTGAAAAGGGCTGGGAGTTCTTTTGTAATAATTAGAGGGAAGTGAATTGTTCATATTCCATGGTCTATTCCTGTGTACAATACAATCTCACTGTATTGTTACGTATTAAATTTCACCATGTCTTTTCTCTTTCTTGCAATACACAGAAATTCATATCACATGTTTTTGTTTTGTTCCTTGAATTTTTCTTCCCTCATCTCTGCTGTCTAGATGTGAGCAAGCCACCTTATCTCTTCAAGTAACCAGTATTAACAGGTAAGAAACTACATTTAAAATGGGACAGTGTAGGTGGGTATTCATCAACCTAGAAACAAATACTAATAGCTTCCTCTTTTGCCCTTGGCAAAGGTGGTCAATATAGCCTTTGGTTGGGAACTTTTGGTTGGGAACATATTAGTTCATGAAACTCCTCATATTAAAGTTTTTGGTTTCTCAAATAACTCAGGATCACAGATCTCTGTCTCTCTCTCTCTTTCTCTGTCTCTCTCTCCCTCTCTTCTCTGCAAATATTTTAATATTTCTTTGAGATAGTCTGTTTGGTTTAAGGTGCCATGCATCATTTGGACTTTGGTTCATTTGATGTTAAACCATATACGGAAAAGTGTGAGACTCTTTAGCACAAAGCAAGGCTACAAAAGGAAATCAAGTTTTGTATGAGAAACATCTTGGGAGATTCTGTACGTTTGACACTAGGTGGCAAAAAAGTAGAAATGATCAACAATCAGTTTCTTAAAGGATGAAGCATGAGTATGCGCAGTAGAATAGGAGAGAACCTGGAAAGAGTTTGGTTGCTCTGCACACTCTACTCATAGCCTCTTACTTCCTCAGTCACAGAGAGGAAAGACATGTCTTAATAGAGAGAGCTGTTATGGAGTTAGGGAGAAACCTGGTGCTAGGGAAATTCCCAGGAACCCACAAGGATGACCCAGCTAAGAAGTGTAGCAATAGTGGAGAGGGTGTCTGAACTGCCTACTGTTAAGAATATTTTCTACTAGAGTCTCTCCATTGGCACAAAGAATTCCAATCAGACCAGATTAAACCAAATTAAATGTCCAAGTTTAATAGATGGCGGACTTCCGGGTGGCCAGGAGCATGGCAGAGGGAAGGCAGAGGAAGCACATCCTTCTCTGGGCGCCGCCTAAACACCCTGTGGGAGGGGTCAGCACTTGGCAGGCTGAGAGTTGGAGTCCGGACCAACACCTTCGCCTGTAATCAGATTGGTGACTACCCTGATTGTCATCATAGAGCAATCATCCAGTAACTAAAGGAATCAGATGCATAGATCCACAGCCAAGCACCAGGAAGCTTCCTCTTTCTACTGGGATAGACAGTCTTATGAAGCCAAGGAGGTTCCCTGGGGATGCCTACATGCAAAAACTGTTTGAGGAATTGCTTCATGCAAATCTAAGACGTGACTCCAGGGACATAACTGAAGAGCTAGAACATTGATTAGATGAAAGAAAGCGCATATCTTGGGTGTCCAGTGCATATCTTCAAGCTCAACGCTTATTTCTCAGCTCTTTGTTTTAGCTGTTGTTTTTTCCCTTAGTATGATTTTCCCAGCATAAGGAGGCAGGGGAGGTAGTTGTTGTCCTGGTTGTTCATTTGTTTGTTTTTTGTCCATTTGATGCAAGCTAGAGTTATCTGGGAAGAGAAACTTTAGTTGAGAAAATGCCCCCATTAAATTGTTTTTAGGCCAGTCTTTAGTACATTATGATTAATGATAATGTGGGTGGACCCAGACCATGGGAGTGGGGTTGGAAGGCAATGACAGCCCTGGACAGGTGGTCCTGACTTGTGTAAGAAAGCAGGAAGAGCAAGTCACGAGGAGACATATACGGCCCCTGTTTTAGTTTCTGGTTCCAGGTCTCTGCCCTGACTTCTCTTAGTGATAAGGTGTGACCTGAGAGTTGTAAGCAGAAACAAGTCTTACTACTCAAGTCACTTTTGGTCTTGGTGTTTCATTACAGCAACAACACCTTAAGCAACACCATTGTTTTAAAGTAGCATGTTCTTAAAAGATCGCATCATCAATATTGCATGCTAATTTTCTTCCAACTTCAAATTCTAGTTCCTCATTTATGTACATATTAAACATTTAGATTTCTTCTTTGTGAAGTATCTATATAAGTATCTGTATTAGTCAGAGTTCTATAGACAAACAGAGCTTATAGAATGCGTATGTTATTTCTCTCTATATATTTAGAAGAAATTACTTTTTCTCTAAATATATATGCATATATGTTTATATCCATATGTAAAAGGTTTTATTAGAATAACTTACAGTTTGTGGTCCAGCTAGTCCAACAATGGCTGTCTACAAATGGAAAATTCAGTGATGGGAGAAGATCTTCAGTGTTCATTCAGCCATTGCCTACTTAAAATTGTGCTTTGGTCCACCTGCTCTGTGTTGACGGCATCCAATAAAAACACACATTTTTATACGCAGTGGCAGTATATGAAAGAAGTCAGAGTCTCAGTTTGGCAGCCTCTGTGTTTAAATCAAATAGCCATTTGTAGAGTTTGCACAAAACCTGTCCTCACAATGTCTCTCAAATACCAGGAGTTTATAGATACATTTTTGCTGGCTTCATAGAATTGCTTTCTCATTTATCAAAGGATAGAAATTAAGCATAAGACTTAAAATTATGAGGAGCATGAGCACAGACTACTAAGGCTAGAGACTTAGACATTCTTGCTGCTTTCTCACCAAAGCAACATTTGTGTCTTTATTACCCATATTCTAAATAATGTATTAACATGTAAGTCAATAGCTATCCCTTAGCAATTGTTTCCTGAGAATGGTTCACATACCTGTCTTTGAATTTCTTTCTGTGCTTCTCAGTGATTTGGAGGTAGCATTTGGTTGATTTCCATGAGTTAATAGAATTCCGGGCTTCTAGCAGGCATTGAAATACGCCATTAGATTGTTTGAAAAGATTTAGGTTCTGGCCTTTAGACCAATAACTTGGAAACCTGGTAATTTTCTTCCAATTTCAAATTCTAGTTCCTCATTTATGTACTTATTAAACATTTAGATTTCTTCTTTGTGAAGTATCTATTAGCAGACAAAATGACAAGCTGTTTGCTTGAGGTGGTATAGAGGCTGATCAGAACTGTGTCTGTGAAGATGGTAAGATGGTAGGCAGTTGAATCTAGAAGGAAGGGACATTCTGTGGCACAGTCACCAGAGACTCACTGCTGTGCAGAAACAGCAGTTTCTTCTTGTCACTGTCTAGTCCTGTCTACAGAAGGACTCACAACTAATCCACAGAGCTCTGGGGATTCTAACCCAGGAGAACATACTTAGAGGAAATGGAAACTCCCTTCAGGAAACCTTAAAATGACCCTGGAACCAAGGACTTTCACTGGTTTAGGTCTGCACTCCATTTTTTTTTATTGGATTATGTGTTCTTTTGATGACCAATTTCTTGCGTTCTTTGTATATTTTGGAGATCAGACCTCTGTCTGATGTGGGGTTAGTGAAGATCTTTTCCCATTCTGTAGGCTGTCATTTTGTCTTGTTGACCGTGTCCTTTGCTTTACGGAAGGTTTTCAGTTTCAGAAGGTCCCATTTATTAATCGTTTCAGTGCCTGTGCTGCTGGGGTTATATTTAGGAAGTGGTCTCCTATGCCAATGCACTCAAGTTTATTTTCCACTTTCTCTTCTATAAGGTTCAGTGTGGCTGGCTTTATGTTGAGGTCTTTGATCCATTTGGACTTGAGTTTTGTGCATTGTGATAGATATGAGTCTATTTTCATTCTTCTACATGTTGATTCTGGTAATGCCAGCACTATTTCCAACAGTTAATTTTTAATCAAATCAATCATAGAAAGATAGAGCCAGCTTGATAGTATGTAAATTTTCTTTTTTTCTTTTTGGTTTTTCGAAACAGGGTTTCTCTGTGGCTTTGGAGCCTGTCCTGGAACTAGCTCTTGTAGACCAGGCTGGCCTCGAACTCACAGAGATCCGCCTGCCTCTGCCTCCCTAGTGCTGGGATTAAAGGAATGAGCCACCACCACCTGGCGTAAATTTTCTTTCTTAAGGTTTGTTTTCACAGATCTATTATATTTTAAAAAGTTCCCTTCAAAGTTTCACTTTATTCTTCTCTTCTTTTTCCGGAACACTCAGAATGTATTGCAATTTAAAATAAAATTTTCTTTTCTTCTTCCTTGAACAAAGCCACATCTTTCACACCTCATACTTTTCTTCCTTCAGAAGATCACACACACCTTGCATGCTTTTGCTTTACTTTAAAATGCATTTAATTACAATAGAATTACATCACTCCCACCTTCCTTTCCTCTGTCCAGAATCTCCCAGGTACCATCCCTTGAATCCCTTCTACAACTGTCACCACCCCATTTCTTTTGGACTTTGTGGCAGGGTCTCCTGTATCTACTCATGCTGGCCTTGCACTCACTGTGCAGACCAGGATCACCTTGAACTCCTGATTTCCTGTTTCTGCCTCCTGAGTGGGAGTACTGGGACTCCATGTGTACCCCGCCACACCAGGTTAACATGGGGCAGGGGATCAAACACAGGGCTTCTTATCACTTACACAAGAACAATATTCATGAGATACATGCACAGACCCCTTGTATACCTTTGATATAGATTTATTATGTTACTATTTTTGCTAGTTTCATTTCTATATATTGATTATACTTCTTAACCTTCAGAGACACTCTTTTACAGAGAAACTAGGAAGAAGACAATTAGAAATTGTCATGAATCAGTTTATAATACCTTAGAAGATTCATCTGATAATTTTATAATTGATAGAGACATCTGATTCTTCTTACCATAACTTTTAAGTGAGACATAGACATATTTTACCTATTTAGTTTTGTCTATCATATGAAAAATGAGTTTGCTAAAAGTACATAAAATTAAAATAATTTACTGTGAAATGTGTTCCTATCTAGATATTTAGTAAACATCTGTTTATTTGATAACAAAATTTGAAAGTTGTAAGACACCTAAAAGCATTTGGAAACTATTTGAGTCATGTAAATTATGACACTAATTTTAGCCATGATCTCAGGTAAGTCCCTATTATCTGCTTTTATTGTACATACATGTTAGGCAAACATTACAATCCAAAAGTAGTTAAGTGCAAAGGTTTGTTTGGGTATGAAGCTTGGGTGCTTATTTAATATTAGGCAGTAGTTAGTATTCAGTAACCCTTTACTCCTCTTATATTCATGCATTCACTTTAGGCTGAATTGCTAGAGCTATGTACATCAATGTCTTATTCAATTTGCCTTTATTTATTTCTAAGTAAAAAGGAATGGAATTCATGTATTGTATTTGGATTAATTTTGTAATGATGGCTAGAGGTAGAAAATATTACTCATGTATAACATACATAAATACATATATACATTTATATAGACATAGAAGGGAATTTTATAAATTTTTATCCTGAGTAAAAAATGTAATAAAAAACTTACTAGTTTATATAAAGTTATATCTTAAATTTACTATACTTTATACTTGAATTCAAATTGCATTTTTGAGAAAATGGGACAAAATGAGTTTACTGACTTTTAAAAGACTAAAATATAGATTTTAAGTTTTATGAAAATGATACATAATTCTGAGACAGGGTTTTAAGTAACCTAGCCTGACTTTAAAGACACTGTAGAGACAGGATGACCTTGAATTCTTGATTCTTCTTCTGAGTGCTGGGATTAGAGAGGTGTACCATCATGCTTGACTGTAGTGATACTGTTTTATCAAGCTTGTGGAGAAGACTTTTAAGGGTTTTGTCTCTATGCATAATCAAATGGAGATTTGACCTACCTTTTAGGTGATGTTTGAGAAGACATCCAACAGCTGTTTGATTGCTTCCAAAGATAATATGGATAAGTACTCAGTTCCAATTAGCTGGTGTCTTTAATGATCAGATTGGCACTTTTGTTTTGGTTATAGAGAGTCATGAGCCTCTTGTGGGTTCCAGAGAGCTTAGTGTTATAATATTCTAGTAGTGACAGCTAATGGGCCAAGGTGGGGAGGAAACTGTGTCAGAGATGGACAAAGGGGAGGATGGGGTCAGATCAGGAGTAGCATGTGGAAGGACAAAAGGGAATTGAAGGAAAATTTATAGCTAAAGGAGGAAGGAAGAACAGACAAGTGGGAAGGAGTGTCGTAAGGGTGACAGTGTAGGTAGTGGTGAGATTCCCTAAGGAGGCCACTGAAGGTTCAGATTATTCTCCACAAATGTATGATAATGAAAAGTCAGCAGAGTTTATGTCAACAAAGGGTCAAGATGACATGTTAACAGAGCCTATCTAGACTTTCTTTGGAAGGATCTGAGTCAATTGGAAAGAAAGGAAGATCCTTCCAAGATCCAGGAGCAACAATTCCCATCCCCATGGTCAGAGAACAGATCCCACTCAAAACCAGGATTCAGCAAGCATATCCATCATGGAGGAAGACATTCTTGCTCAAGCCAGAGTCAGAAAGGAGGACTTCCAGCTCTGTATCGAGTTTCTCAAAAGGAAGCTTGTGTTTTTAGCCCAACTATGAGTGCCTAGGATGTTAGCACAATTTATACACTGTACTCAAATCTAAAGAACGAAGAGCTGTCATTCCTGTGATTCAACTGATTTTCCTCAGGACTGTGGTTCAGAAATTTGACTTGTCAATGGATCTCTAGTCAAGAGTTGAAACAAAGGGTTCAAAAATGTGAACATAGAGCCTTTGGTAGGTGTGGTTATCAGTCCAATTATTTAGTTGCTGAGTCATGACATCATGAAGCTTTGTAGTATATAAGTAATACACTTATGTATCTAAGGTAATATACTATAAGCAATAAAGAGATTTGGTGAAACCAACTTAAACTCTTACTAAAATTATACAATGTAAAGATGAGAATGGAAGTGGAAAGCTGAGGCATAGTTGGGAAGAGAGTGTAAGTGAAACTGAGCAATCTGCTCAAGAGTCTTCTCCATTGTGTGTAAATGCCATAGAGATCTGAAGACAGACAGCTGCTTGTCTAGAGCATGGACCAGATGATTATATTTGAATGTTCAGAAAGTAAAACGAGTGAATAAAAATAACTCTCCTGTCCAAGAATTTATTCTTAATGTTTGCTTTAGTAATTTCATGCGTAAATTTGTCATTTTCCAATTAATTTTCGTTTATGTGTAGTATAGTTAAATTAATTCCCAAGACTGTATCTTAAAGATGACTAGTTTAAATGAAGAGACTATCCTAATCATGTTTTATCACTAACCCATTTTTCTTATGAATGTATATTGTCAGTTTTCAAATAAACATATTTTTAAGGATGAAAACTTTTGGGATACCATAATTAGGACAGATAATTCTATTTGGTAAAAGTAGAAATAAATTCTATCCTTACATTAATGTCTCTGTCTTAAATAATAAATCAAGAAATTTACAAGGTTGATTCTTTGATACTGGTAAATATATGGAAAGATGATTCTGAAGAGTTAACATACAGTGTGAATCCTTACTGATTCATTCTTCTTGGTTTTCTGACATCACTGATTGAATTTTCATGAGATTAAATATATTTGTCATTTTAGTTTTTGACACAGTTTCTCTAGTATCACATTTCTTATCTGTTGGCTCTTCACACAGTATATAATGGGATTCACCACTGGAGGCACAAGCAGGAAAATGTCAGCCATGAGGATCTTGGTTATAAGAGAACTGTGTTTGGCAAAGCGGGAGACAACAGAGAGGGAGATGACAGGGACATAGAAGACGAGCACAGCACAGATGTGGGAGACACAGGTGCTGAGGACCTTGAGCCGTTCCCTTTGGGATGCAATGCCCAACACTGCTCTCAGGATCAGTGCATAGGACAAGAAAATACATGTTATGTCCAGGATACCCGAGAGAGCCACAAATAAACCATAGATGACATTGATCTTGTTGTCTGAGCAGGCCAGCTTCATCACATCCTGGTGGAGGCAGTAGGAATGTGACAATAGATTCTTCTTGCAGTATCTTAGATGCTTTAGAGTTACAGGAAAAGGCAGGATCAACAAAACATTCTTGAGAGCAAAAGCAAGCCCGATTTGAAGAACCCTGGCACTGGTAAGGATGGAAGTGTATCTCAGAGGGTTACAGATGGCAACAAAGCGATCAAAGGACATAATGAGAAGTACAGATGACTCCATAGCTGAGAATTCATGTATGAAAAACTCCTGGGCAAAACACACATTGGGAGAAATTTCTGGAGAACTGAACAAGAAAACCTTGAGCATGGTAGGCAGAGAGGAAATGGATAGTCCTAGGTTAGAGAGAGCTAACATGGAGAGGAAATAATACATGGGTTCATGCAGAGAAGGTTCTGATCTTATAACAAAGAGGATGGTGCAGTTGCCGAGGATGGCTGCAGTGTACAGGAGGCAAATGGGGATGGAGATCCAAATGTGTGCAGATTCCATCCCTGGGAACCCAACCAAGTAGAAAGGAGGAATTTCAGTAACAGAGACGTTGAGAATAGACATGCCAGCATGGCATGTGTAGGAATCAAGACCAGCTACTCCAAAGATGTGTGTTGTGGTGCTAAGCATAGAATAGCTTAAATGCCTGACTTTGTCGTATTGAAACCTTTAACATGCTGTTAAACCAAGAGACAAAGGAAGATATCCTTAGAAATGCATCCAACATGAAGGGAAGTAGTTCAGAAAAACTATAGTAGTATGTATCTGTATCCAAATATGCAGTACAGATCAGTATATACATGAAAGCATAGTAGAACAAGTCAGTTGGCAAATCTCAATGATCACTACATGAAGGAATGCTCTTAATTTTTTCTGATTTAAGCCCATTATTTCCCTCTATTCTTTTTCTCTTATACATCATTACTTTCTGAGATAGATAGATTCTTGAGCAATTCTGTGCTCATTGTTGTCTACTTACACACATGCAGGTTACAAAGCAGTCTTCCAACAGGCGTGTCTCAATTGATTCATTGGGTACTTGTGTTCCTTTGCTGTTGTTATTGGTTACTAGTACACCCTGGGTCAGCATAGTCTCTTTACCATTGCTATTCTGCACTTCAGTGTGCAGTGCTTAGTTGGAGATGTATAACTCAATGAATTCTTTTTGATGTTGAACATTTTCAATAATCAGCCTGTGTTCTTCAGTTTTTAATATTGTCAGTCATCACACTAAACAGGCTTTTAGAATGCCTTCTTAATTGAATTTTGTTAGACATTTCATTTTAATTCCTAATTATATTTTTTTCTTTTTAAGGAGTATGTATTTCTGTATATTAACTATATAAAACATTTAGTTTCATCGTAATATTACAATGCACATTTGTAACTTCTCATTTATTCATGTTGAGTTTTTTGTTACATTTTGAAGTTTATTTTTAATTGTGTGTTATTATAATATAGTTACAACATGTCTTCACTCCCTTTCTTCACTTCAAACACTTTCTCACTTCAAAATTCATTGCTCTTATTTTTATTAATTATTATTACATACATATATACATTTTGATAGTTTGTCATATTTACCAGTTCTTTTAAAATTTGTGTTTGATTTCTAATTTATCATAGTTATTAAGCAGTGTAATTACTCTTGTTTTCCTTTAAAAGTGAATTATTTTGGAATCACCATGCATTTTTGTTTACATTTACCAATCTATTTATTATTTTCCATTTGATATGTTGTAATAGTCTCATGCTATTTATGACATTTTAATATTTATTGTTAGATAATAGCCATATATATTTATGGTACAATATGATATTTTGGTGTACATATGCAATACGAAATTATTGTTTCTTCAAAGAAATTCAGTTGTTGTAATTAATGCTTGGTGTCTCCCTTATTCAATGACCCAGATCTACTAAGTGTCTTAGTGCTTATGTCTGTTGTGTGGCTGGTGTGCTCCAATGACCAAGACATGCTTCTAATGCCGATATGAAAAAAGAAAAATGTCACTGGAAAGCTGAGGATATGTTGCAAAAGGAGCCTGCAAGAGATGTTTTCTGCTTACTTGCTTCTTAGGGCTAAGTGGAATTACTTGAAATTTTGGTTTGTAATTGTTGTTTTGATTTGTTTATTTTCTGCAGGATAGAGCCCTCCAAGGTTGATTAATGCTAATTTTGTTGAGATAAATGAAATGGATGTAGTCCTTTAACTCTTAGAGTCCCTATCTCACCAAGCTCATCTACAGACAGGCCAGGTCTCACTTCTTCAGCAGTTTTTTTTTTTTTTTTTTTTTTTTTTGCCCCTGACTGTACCCGTCTTTCTTGCTGAAAAAGAGATCGTGTTCCTTGTCCAATACCTTTTAGTTATTCTCCAGAAACGGTACTCCCAAAGTTAATGGTTAACTTAGTCTTGGTAATCTTTGGGGCATTCAATGACTGACTTGCAAGGTCTTATTTTTCTAACCTTTAGGTTTTTTAATGCTATTTGAAGTCTGGTTTTAAATTCTTCTACAACAAACCCAACTAGACTCTTTTAGTTTATATCAGATCTCTTAATACAATGAAACTACATGTTTAATAACCAATCTAGAAATATAGTGCAAAAACATTTTTACTTGTCATTATCAATATCCTTTTATTCTAAATGACAAAATCCCCATTTCTGCTTACTTGGTCCATATGGCTAAGATTCACATAGTCGAAATTCTAAATTTCATTAGAATATATTTTATGTTTCCAGAACGTCTATTTATTTTGCTGTAAAAAGCAAAAATTTTAGAGATTCTATTGGAAGCTAGAGTGCTACCAGCTCTATCTTAGTTCAGAAGAGCTTTCAGAATTAACTCTAGTTTGTGGAGCTGTAAGGAAAACAGCTACAGTAAGAGACAGAGAAGGTTTTCAGAGAGTGGAGTTAGCCTGAAGTGCAGCATTAAATTGAAGTTAAACATGAGAAAATCTATTACATTCTGTATACTAATAGTGGAATGTTGAAGTCAATTCTGTATCATGAGAAGTTTTTCAAATCTTTTGTATATTTGCTTCCATATGGAAGTGAGGATTAAATGGTAAAACTTATAGTTGGATAAGGGTAAGCTGCTCTTCTTGGCACTCCTGACTGCTGAGGTCTGCAGAAGGAACATTATGGTTTTCCAGCACTTACCAAAGTGTGAACCACCTGGCCTGCACTTTAAGACTAAACAGTGTTGAGCCATGATAAATTTACCCCTGTCTTGATTATCAGTCACATTCTGAAAGGCTGATTATACCTCTTTCTCTCTGATGCCCTTTAGTAGATTTAAGGCCCTAGGGATGATGTCACCTCACTCTATACTCAGAGGGACTGAAATGCCCATCAGTCCCTCATACAGTTGAAAGTCCATTGAAGAAGCACTCAGTTCATTTCCCAGTGTGAATGTGATTTCAATGTTTATGATTAAATATCTATGAAGCCACCTCTGCCTCATCAAACAAAATTATTTATTTTTTGTCTTTACTTTCAGATGCTTCTGGAGAGATGGCCACAAACAGTTTTGTTTGTGTGTCTATAATTGAGAGCATTAATTTTTGCTTCTATATGATTAATGTAACTTTCTCTTTAAAGTACCAAATACTGGCTTTCTTTAAATCCAAAAGTTCCTCTAATTCCTTTTTGGAGACCAGTCAATATACACCATTGTCCAATTATATTTTATATGTTTACAGGAGTGTATTTAAAAATCTTATGTATATACATGTGGGTGTGCACCTCTCTCTCTCTCTCTCTCTCTCTCTCTCTCTCTCTCACTCTGTGTGTGTGTGTGTGTGTGTGTGTGTATATGTGTGCCCACTGAGACTGGAAGATGGACTCATCGCCTCTAGAGCTATAATAGCTGGAGGCCTTCTGAGCTTTCCTACTTGGGTGCCGTGAGCCAAACTCTAGTCCTCTGCTGTAGCAGCAATTTCTCTTAATCATTGAGCCATCTTTTGAGCCTTCATTTTAAAAACACTTCTTAAGTTTTGTGTCCAGGGAAGTGTTATACATATTTAATGAATTAACCTTTTATTATGACTTGATTATCAGAGAATTTTTTTTCCTGTGATACCTTGGTAATGATATTCTTATTCCCGGTTTGACTCCCTGTGAATTGAACAGTGGAGTCACTGAGTGCAGAAGTTGATTGGGAGTGTTCTTTGAAGGTAGCAATCTATGAGAGTAATAATGAAATAGAGATACCTGACAATCTGAGTTCACTCAGTTACAACAAAGTCACATTCAACGCTGCAGAGCACTTTGGTGCTAATAAGACCCACCCTCAGCATAGTCTGGAAGTGAAGAAAGGCCCTGGGAATTTTTAATGACCATTGACAAGTCACTGGATTTGTTTCTCCTTCAGAAAAGGCACTTAGCCTCGGTTTTGGTGGTGGAGAGTTCACAAAAGAAGCCCGCATCAATGTCTTGAGTAAGACCTGTCTCCTAGAATCCCCACTGGAGAAGTCATGCAAATCTAGCATGCCAGGGCGATAGATGGGTGACACACTGGTTCCTATCCACCACCTAGTGCATGGGTCAGTGATAAATTATAGAGGCAGCTTCTCCAGGATTCACACACAAGGTCCCTGCAGTGGGGTGACAAGAGTACTGTTAGCACAGCATTCTACACTGCTGTGTGCTTCAGTTGCCTGGCTTTATCACTGCCACCTGAGTCTTCTCGTAATTTTACACAGCCCTTAAACAGCAATTTGCTTTGGCCATCATACACTTCACCAACTGAGGCTTTGCCTTTGTCCATTAACTGCCAATACTGAGTAAGGGAATTAGGGCATAAGATTTCTGTAGCATCACTATATCCGGACTTGTTCGCATTGCCAGAATTAGTATCAGTGGCTTTAATGGAATCTAAGTTTAGAGACACTTAACTCTTTTTTGTTTGTTTGCTGACATATCAGAAAGAAACAATTGGATTTCCACCTCAAAGATTAAAGGGGATATTTGACCTCTGGTGAAATTTCTACATCCCTGCAACTAGAACCTCTAAACACATAGTGGCAGACAAAATTGGAATGAAAACACATATCCCACACATGGTAACTGGAGGTGAAGCTTAGCATGGACAGCATGGGTTCCATCACAGAGTACAATGGATTTTGATTTAGGTTGGATATTATACTCTGAAAGATATATCATCCTTTCAGGAAGCATCACTGAAGCAATGATTCTGTTTTAGCATCACATTGGATCGCCCTGTCATTCCAGAGGCATCTAGGTCCCAGTTACTAAGCTCTAGGACGCTGGTCATGCTACACAGCTGCCTGTGAGGACTGAAAGAATGGGAACAGCAAAGATTTCTAATGAGTTTAAATTTTTTCTGATAAATTTTGGCTTCAGATTAATACAAAATTTCCAAAATAAAAATTATTCAAACTATACTATTTTTTACTGTGCATTTATGTAAAATGGTATGCTCAGCATTAATGATTATGAAATAAAATACTCACCAACTCTGAAAATATTGTGTATTCACCATGTCTTGCAGCATCAGTCACTCAAGCATTAATTATTTATATAAAATAATGAGCTCCTTACATGTAAACTTTCTTTTTAATGCACAGTAAACCTGCGTGTGTGTGTGTGTGTATAAAATTTAAAAGAGAAATTCCTTTATGTTTTACTCATGAGTAAATTTCTAATTTTTATACTTATTTTATATTCCTATACACTCAGCTTCACATTAAAGCTTCTTGGGTTAAATGATGTGTCAGGTTGTTCTGCTCTAGGTAAGAGCAAGCAAAAACTAGTAGCATCCATCAATTATACTTTCTTTGCTGAAATTAGATGCCTGCTGAGATCTGATGCTATGTGGAATAATATGTGAGCTTCAGTCATGCTTCATGGATGGGAAACTGACAGGTATGAGTAATTTACAATTGCACAGCACAAGTGAAAGCCTGTGTCGATTTGCGAATGCACACGTTCCCACTTCATTTCAGAGGCTAGAATAGGTGATAACTAATACAGCAACTATTTCTATTACCAGAGGCTGAATTGTAGACATGGGAAAATAGTAGCTGGCCCTCATTTTTTTCCTCAGTTCTGGGAAATGATGCATATTTCAAAGTCTATTAAGTCAATCTATGTCCTTCTTAGGATTTCTTTCCTAAGGACTTCATGTTACAATCACTACAATGAGACATAACTGTGGTGGTTAATAGACACACAACTAGTCAAGGCACTGGGAATAAGTGTTCATACAGTTCTCAGCAAAGAATAAGTTATGTTTTTCTCATAAATCCTCCCTCTGTGGGCTC
This sequence comes from Ondatra zibethicus, assembly GCA_004026605.1. Lineage (NCBI taxonomy): Eukaryota > Metazoa > Chordata > Mammalia > Rodentia > Cricetidae > Ondatra > Ondatra zibethicus. The sequence continues at coordinate 37,436 of PVIU01010926.1, forward strand.
AGACAACATCAAGGAAGGGAGGGCAAGAGTAAGTCTATCTTTAAGACCTTTGTACTCATGTGCTCATGTGAGCTGTGGTTGTTGCTCCGAGATCTGTACAAGACTCAGTAGGAATTCTAGCATGGAGGAAGGTGGGCTCATTAGCTTCTCTTCCTAGCTGAAGAGCTATTGGCTTTTGATGGCTGCTACAGATGTGCAGCCAGTTTTCTCCAGGGGTGTGTGCTTTGGTATGCTGACAGCACTCCAAACCTGTGTGCATATACATAGCACTAATTAGACTCAGTGGGTAATAAATAAAAATGAAAGAAAAAAGACCAAAGAAACAAATGTGAGGCTGGCAGGGTACATGGGTAGATCTGGGAGGATTTGGATTGGTGGGAATTAGAAATGACTAGGATAAAAAATGTTGTGGACATGAACAAACAGAATGCACATAAAAACCTTTACTTGTTATGGAAAAAGAAAATATCTTGACACTACTTTGGATAGTAAAAGTCTTGAAGGTGTCAAATAAATACTAAAATGAATATACAAACATATATTCCTAGACAGCAGGAATTTAAAAAGAAGTAAGGCCATAAACTGACAATCCAAATTGCCCTAGACATGTTTAAACTACAATTTTAAATATTTCTTTCTATAAATAGTTTGAAAACTGACAAAAGGGAAACTTGTCTTATCTTTAATGATTAAGTATCAAACTTAGAATGAAAATATTTTGGATAGTTGTTTAATAAAGACGTCACAAAAATATGTGTAAAATATTGTGAACTGGGGGTAGAAATGCCTCCTAAGTGATTTTGAGCTCAACATGATTAAAACAGAACATAGCAAGCTAGTAGTGCATTTTGAATGAGAAATGCTCTCTGTGGTTCCCATGTTTAAACACTTTATCTCTAGCTGATAGTGTTGTTTGGGAGAATTGCGGAACTTTTCGGGGGTGGAGCCTTGTTAGGAGAGTAGGTCACTGGGGGTGAGACTTGAGGTTGTGTAGTTTGGCTCCACTTTTCCATCACTCTGTTTTCTGACTGTGTGTGAGATGTGCTTAGTCACCTGATCTGTCCATTTACTGCCAATACTGAGTAAGGGAATTAGGGCATAAGATTTCTTGCCTTTAAAATGGTTAACTGAGAAATCCATATGGGTTATACAATAGCCTTAATGAAAGACAAATTTCAGACATTAGAAAAGCTAGTACTGGAGCAATTAGATGCTCACCATATTGAAGAATCAACCAGCCCGTGGAATTCTCCGGTATTTTTTGTTAAAATGAAATCTGGAAAATGGAGAATGGTGACAGATCTTAGAGCTGTCAACAAGGTAATTCAACCTATGAGCCCTCTACAGTCTGGAATTCCTCTGCCTTCTCTATTACCAAAAGAATGGCCTCTTATAGTTGTTGATTTAAAGGATTGTTTCTTCACTATATCTTTACAAGAAAAGGATTGAGAAAAATTTGCTTTCATAGTGCCTACTTATAATAATTCTCAGCCTAGTAGGAGATACCACTGGACCATCCTACCACAGGGAATGCTCAATAACCACACCCTGTGCCAATACTTTGTAAATCAGCAATTGGAAATAATGTGCAAGCAATTTCCTAAGTCTATAATTTACCATTACATGGACAACATTTTGTTATCTGACTCAAATGCAGATACTTTATAAAGAATGTTTGAAGAAGCATAAAAAAGTTCTACCTAAATGGGGATTACAAATTGCTCCTGAAAAAATACAAAGAGGAGATTCTGTCAATTACCTAGGTTACAAAATAGATTTACAGAATATTAGAACACAAAAGGCACAAATTAGTAAAGACGGATTGCAGTCTCTTGATGACTTTCAAAGCTTTTTAGGAGATATTTCTAGTCTACGACTAGATGTTGGGATAATACCTGACATTTAAACAAAACCATAGATGGTGACAAAGACTTAAATAGTCCCAGAGAATTAACAGCTGAAGCAGAAAGAGAACTGATGGTCATTGAAGAGAAATTAAAGGAGGCACATATGGAAGGGTGAATTCAAATCTTAATTGTATTCTAGTCATATTGTCTTATAGAATTTCCCCTATAGGAATTTTAATGCAGAGGGAAAATATTATCTTAGAATGGATATTTTTACTACATAAACCAAGTAAAAGATTAAAAACTTATTGGAAAAAGCCTCTGAATTAATTATAAAAGGAAAATTGAGACTTCATCAACTGCAGGTATAGACCCAGCAGAGATTATAGTTCCTTTTACTGCTGATGAAATAAAAAAAAATTATGGGAAGACCGTGAACCTTGGCAAAGAGCTCGTGCTAATTTTTTTGAGAAATTATCCTATAATTGATAGAATTAACCTTATAAAGAGAACTAGTTGGATTTTTACCCGAATTGTACATGATACACCAATAATTGGAGCCTGTACATTTTATAAGATGCAAATAAATCGGGGAAGGCAGGTTACAAACCAGAAGAATTAAGTAAGGTGGAAATAAGCCCTTATAATTCTGTCCAAAATGTAAAATTATATATGCTACTCTCATGGTACTAAGGGATTTTTAAGAACCTCTCAATCTAGTTACTGATTTCCAATATGCAGAAAGAGTTATCTTGCATATTTAAACTGCTGAATTTATACTAGATGATACAGAATTGACTTCATTATTCATACAGGTTCAAGATATAATCAGGAATAGGTTTTTTCCCATATATAAAAACACACATCCAATCCTTTATGGGTGTACAAGGTCATCTAGCACAACGTAATGCAGAAATTGATCTAATATTGACTGGAAGTGTGCTGAAGGCCTCAGAATTACATACAAAACCCCATGTCAATAGCAAAGGATTAAAGAAATAATTTTCTATTATATGGCAACAAGCTAAGGAGATTATAAAGAGATGTCCAACTTGCTCTTTCTATAAACAAACACCATTGCCAGCAGGGAGTAACCCAAAGGGTACTCAAAGGAATGAAATCTGGCAGATGAATGTGTTCCACTTTACAGAATTTGGAAAATTAAAATATGTATGCACACCATTGACACTCAGGTTTTTAGTGGGCAACTGCCTTGAGCACAGAAAAGGCTGATTCAGTAATCACACATTTATTAGAAATTATAGCCATCATGGGTTCCCCCTGCACAAATAAAGACAGTCCAGCATATGTGTCTAAGAAAATGAAACAGTTTTTTGCTTATTATGATATAAAGCATATTACAGGTACCAAACAAATGCTACAGGTATGCCTACAGGTCAGGCAGATATAGAAAGATCAAATCAAACTATAAAGGATATACCCAGAAATAGATTGCATAATGTTATTAATCTTGAATTTTTTAATGCTAATGAGAAAAGAACAACAGCAGCAGAGAGACATTGGATAATAGAAAAAAACTTCTGAATTAAATCACCCAGTATATTTTACAGATGTTCTGACCTCACAATGGAAGCCAGGAAATATGCTACTTTGGGGAAGGGGTTTTGCTCTTGTTTCCACAGCAGATGAAAAGCTATGGATACCACCAAAATTGAAAAAGATTTGGTTTGGAAAAGAGAAACCTCTTGAGAAAGAGAAATGACAGCTCATCCACAGACATGACAATCATACAGATTTTAAGAAAACCTCATAAGGGTTGGGAAGGGTTCTGTTCTTGTCTTTGCAGGAAAATATTCATCTACAAAGAGTGGAGTGACTTTGGACATCTAGATGCCTAAAGATAAAAAACAGCTATCCAGAAAGAATCAACAGAGAGAAATCTGTCTTATGATGTTATATTTCTGCAGGGTAAATTTGATTATTTGGACACATACATATCTCTACTTAAAAATAAGAGCTGGCTTTGGAGTTGGACAATGGCTATCCTCTAAATCTAAGCATGTTGTTAAAAAAATTCAGAATTTCTGCCTCATGTCAGGAGTCAACTGGTATGGGACAATAAGAGGATAGATTTTAAGGAAAATTTTACTTTTCTACATGCCCATTTTGTTTATAGCATATCTTTTGTTGAATATATGTCTATACGAGTAATGCTTACGCTTTCCGCAATGAATAATAGATTTTCCTGCAGTAATATTTGAAACTTCTAAGAAGAAGATGGGGCCCCATGAAATGACTCCACCTGGTTGATATGATGTCATGATGCTGGTAGTGCTACTATGAGACTGGTTTTTGGGTACCAGCTGTGGAAATGGTGCACCTTCTTACCACATTCTGGCCAGAACACCAAATAAGAACTTCAAAACAAACAAACAAACAAAAAAACCAAAACACACGCACAAACAAAAAGACCCTATTGGCTAGTAGAGACCATTTGCAATTATGAATATTGCAATCTTGAAACTTAACCATCATTTTACTTTTATAGGATCCCATAAAAAAAATATAGCCCCCAAGACAGCTGGAAGCAATTCGAGAAAGCACCAACAAAGTTTGTCCTCATGGTTAGAGATAGCATTTAGGGGTTGATTATTACTCACATAGGGTTGGGGGTTGGGGTGGAAATTATATAGTCCTAGAGACCTCAAAAAAGGGAAGATTGAATGGGATAATAGGTAATTTAGTGTGAGCTTATTTACACTAATAATAATAATAATAATAATAATAATAATAATAATAATAATGAGCAATAGAATACTTGTGCATACTTGTGACTATTATTTATGGACAATTCACACTGATATAGTATCTTGTATATTGATACAAGTTCAAATTATATTTGTTATTACTGTATACAATATTTGTATACCCATGCATAGTTATTTTGTCATATTGTATGCATACATGTTTCTACCTCTGTTTAAGACATTTTGTATATTGATACAATTTTAAGATACATTTATCATATTACAATATATAGTTCTACCTCTGATTAAGATATTTATACATTGTTTACATTTTGATGTCATTATCTTTTATTACTGCTCAGTTGTTTAAAGATTGTTTAATATTCTGATACGAAGTCTTAATCTTTAAGTTATATAGATATTAAGTATTATACGACAATAGTCATTCATGTTTGTTATACTTATAATTAGACTAATCCAGTTCTGTAGATACATAGAGATTGTATTCTGCATTGATAGGTAACCTTCAACCATTTCAAAGATCTGTAGAACATGGCATTTAAATAACAGGATTCCATTGTTGTGAGACACAATTGCTCCTGGCAGCACCAATCTATTCTTGAGAGAGTGTTGAGCACCAAAGATACTCCACTTGGAGTTTGTCTTCTTTTTGGCACAACTAGCCTTTGTACAAGAAACTGCCTACGCCTTGACCACTGACAAAGTGCAGGATATCTGGACTGGCCAAGCAGGATACAAGAAAAAAGACTGTCAAAGCTTGCCAAGACAGGGTAAGATGGTTTTGAAAAATTTCCTGCCTCTGAAAATGGTCTGTCAGTTACTCTAGGCCTTAACCAAAGTTGGTTGCTTCAACATTGCAAATGAGACTTTGGGTGATTGCCCAGGCAGCCAGTTGTCTCTGTTATCTACTGCACATTTTGGAAGGTGATTGATTGCACTTCCTGCCTGCTCAAATAATATTATCTCCCTTCTCAGGCCTTCGATGGGGCTGAAGATTAGATAGTTGTAGTTACTGTCCTCTTATGATCTTGCCAAGCCATTTCCAATACAAGACTTAGACTCCTTAGGATAGAATGTTTATTAAAACATTTTGCATAATTCTTTGTTTAATATTGTTTATGCTGGTTATAATTCTAATCTTATACATAATACCTGTTTGGAGAATATATAGTTTGGTATTGGGTTTTGAACTCTCTTATTTAAACCAAAGTGGGAGGTGGTGTGGGAGCTCCTTCTGATTCTTCAGTCAATAGCCTTTAAGATACCATCCGACTTGGACATGGTCTCTTATACTATAAGTGCAGCTAGTAGTATAAAACCTGCATTCACTCTCTTGCTTCGAGCTCTCACTTCTGGCTGCTAGACTAGACTCTGTTCCTGCCCCATTTGTGCTGAGGACTGTGTTCTAGGACAGTGATCTGTAAGTCTCCCCTAAAAAAATAACCTTTTATCATAAGTAATTCTGAACTAGTGTGGGATTGTTTTGTAACTTCCATCATCAAACCCCCACATGGTACTGGCACAAAAATAAGCACATTCATCAATCAAATCAAATAAAACCCCAGAGATAAATCAATACTCCATGTGTACCTGACTTTTAATAAAGAAGTCAAAATTGCAAAATAGAAAAAAAAATCATCTTCAACAAATGGTGCTATAAAACTGGATGTTTACAAGTACAAGAATACAAATAGATGACCTAGCTGGGGGCATCTTTTAAGGAAGCAGCGGGAAGGAGAGGGGAGCAGGAGGGGACTGGGAGAAGGGGAGGAAATGTAAATTCTTTTTTTGTTTGAATGGAAAAAAATAAAAGAATATGGGCAAAAAGAATACAAATAGATTCATATTAAATACCCTGCACAAAGTTGATAAAACATCTCAACATCAAATAAATACACTGAACTTGATAGAAGAGAAAGTGCAAGATTGCTTTGAAGGCATTGGCACAGGAGACAGTATCCTGAACTGATAGCACTGGTAGCATAGGATTAATATCAACAATTAATAAATTGGACCTCATGAAACTGAAAAGCTTCTGTAAGGCAAAGGACTCTGTCAATTATACAAAATGGGAGAAGATTTTCAAAAAGTCCACATTTGGCATGGCTAATATAAAAAGTATATAAAGAATGCAAGAAACTAGACATTATCAAACCTAATAATCTAATTAAAATGGGGTACAGGTTTTGGCTATTAGAAATAAAGTTTCTGTGAATATAATTGAGCAAGTGTCCTTGTGGTATGATTGAACAAACTTTGGGTACATGCCCAAGAGTGGTATAGTTGGGTCTTGTGGCAGATTGGTTCTTAATTTTCTGAGTAACCACAATATTGACTTCTAGAGTGATTGTACAAGTTTGTACTCCCACCATCAATGGAAGAGTGTTCCTCTTACTCTACATCCTCTCCAGCATTTGCTGCCACTTGTGTTTTTGATCTTAGCCATTCTGACTGATGCAAGATGGTATCTCAGAGTTGTTTCAATTTGCATTTCTCTGATAGCTACCTCTACTATTTTCTGAAGGGAAATCGAGGAGGAGTGGATCTAGGAGAGAGAGGAGGTGGGGAGGGAGCTAGGAGGAGTAGAAGGAGGGGAAGTTGGTCAGAATGTATTGTATGAGAGAAGAATTGAAAGAACAACAAGAACAAAGAGCTGGAGACTTGGTACCAATGGATACATACAGAAATATTTTAACTCCCAAGGCTCAGGAACAAGTGAAGAAGAGTTGGCTATGAGTCTCTGAGAAGTGTTAGAAGCTACACCCATAAAGTCAGATCAACATGATTGCCTGAACCTGGACTGAGCAATGACAAAAATAGACATGCGAAAGTGGATAAGGGAAAGCCCATAAGGCCTCACCCTTACACAAAGAACTGTAGGCAAGTAAGAAATGCTGAGGGCTAGAGAAATAGTTTTCCTCAGGGAACAGGACACCATTTGTTTATTCACTATGTAATGCCAGCCTTGAATACAAACAAGTAAAATTTTACTAGCTGAACAGGTTATATCTAGGGATGTATATGTATACAACAAACACTTATTAATATAGTAACATTAATAGTAAAAGAGTCCATGAATTTGAAAGAAAAATGTTGAAAAAGAGCAAGCAGAGATGTATAGAAAGTTTGTGGGGTGGGGAGAAAAATGTTGTAATTATATTACAAACTCAAAAATAAGAGAAAACAAAAATACTTAAAATTCTATTAGTTTAATTGTGTCATGAATGGTGAAAGGGCTCACGAGATCTAACCCCTCCCAAAAGCTATTGGGACTTAATGGTTGTTAGGGGATGCGTACCATTTCATCAGTTGTGTAGCCACAGATAAGGTGCCATTGCTCAACTAAATTACCTCCCACCTATACTCTGGAAGTGACCTATTAAACTCAGTAGGCCACAGAATAAAATATATGAAAGTAGGAGGGGATGTGTGAAGTGCTCCAATGCAAGAAGAAGAATGGGGGAGGACAATGGGAATAAAAATAACTAGAATTAATGTTATAATGTAAGGAATTATCAAACAATTAAAAATATTATGAGCTCATGCAATGATTTGTATGCCAAGCTGTATTAAAAATGAATATAAAAGTATTGGTACAATCATTATTCTAGGACTCCTATGATAAAGACTCAAAACTTAGTGGCTTAGTCAGAGAAACCCCTTTTTCATAGCCCCAAGGGACTCAAATCCATTATCAGTGTGTTAGTAGATGTGATTCATTTTCTTGATTCTGTAGGAGAATCTCTTGTGTGCTCTTCTAGTTTCTGACGGGCATTTCTAGGGGCAACACCTTGATCTCCCCCTTGTTCATGAGGCTCATGTTTCTCTCTCTGTCTCTCTGTCTCTGTCTCTCTCTCCCTGTGTTGTTTTTTATTTAGATAAGGACTTAATCATACTCTACCAGGGTCTTATCTAACCACCATTTTCATTTTGACCTGTTTCAAAATAATGCCACATACTTAGGTCCATTCTATCTATATATCATGATACGCCATTTCACACTATCAGGAATGCAGTTAGGCACATACTTTCACAAATTCTGTGTATTCTCTAACCACGAACACATGAAATGAAAGTGTTACTTTAATCACATACTTACTTAAAGCAAATAATTATCAACATTCTGCATATATACACATATGCTCACATATATGCCAATGCCTTTCATGTTTATAGGCATACCTCTCATAGTCATAAATAAATAGATGCAAAGTATCAATAAGCTTTTGTGGTGAACATAATATGCCTAAATGAGAGCTACAAATACTTAACAGAAAATATAAGCATAAACACAAGCGCATTTGTGTAATCCAAGATCGCATTGAAATACGTCTTTGTTCTTGTACACAGACAAGAGGGCAATGGTAGGGGTTAATGCTTCCACCTTTAGCTTCTAGTCTCAGAGGGAGTCATTGTGAATATAAGACAGTGGATGTAGAGAGAGGGATAGAACCAGTGCTCGGGGAACAGATAGACCACACAATTCTTTAAATAGACCTTGACCTGAAGTCTCTACACAAGGCTGAATCCCAGGGGCTTGTCAGAACTTTTATAGTTATAGTCAGCTTGTTCAAAGATATAGCAGATCTCAGGGGGAGTTATTCCTTTCGTCTCAGGCATCCTTTCCTTTTCAAAAATCAGTGGGAGATGTGGATTCTTCAAGTATCAAGAAGGCAAAGTCATGTACTATATAAAAGTCCTGACTTGATGGGAACACCCCATCTAGAAATCCAAGACCACTGAATCACAATCTGAGATGGGGAGAAGAATCATGGCTATCACTGTGTCAGACCTAGAAAGGTAGGAAGCTGCCCTCCAGACAGAAGCTCTCCAGCAGCCGACTGATTCTGAACCTCCCATGTTCTACACTTAGGTTCAGATATTCCACAGTCAGAATCAAATTTTCGTTACCCTTTCTGTAATGTTTGACAAGCAATAACTTATTTCACCCTCTATTGTGAAGGATTAAAGAGTATGATAGTAATAGTTACATCCTAAAAATTTAAGAATAATATATGTTGTAGCAGAATAGAAGAAGATAGTATTTCGGCAAGAAGGACATTATGTGTACTTTTCTTTTGTCTAAAGAATGCATAGCTCCATATCTCAAACAAAAGCAGCTGATAAATTGTTCTCTTCATAGTGAAATTCTTTCACATGTGGGAAAAAATGACAAAGTATCAGCAAACTTCTTGCCCATTAAGCACAGTTTGTACTTGTAAATACTCATATGTTCAGATACTAATAACAAAAGTGAAACAGAGGGTATTGCTAAATGTGAGGGCCATAGATTCCATAGAATTTGAAGGGAAAAATTCGGGGAAAAAACAGATGCCTGCTAAGGACCACAGCTCCTCTTCAAATGCAGTTCTCAGACCTTTCCTGTTAGTTTCTCAACAAGGCGAACACTGAGTGTATAAATTCAGACCAGACAGAATGGGAGGAGAAAGACTGAGACATGTCTCTTTGCATGGGAATTTGGGGTCTCTAAAAATATTTCAAATAGAGGGGAAGAGGAAAACTGGAATTCCAATTCAGCCATGCAGCATGGTGGAGGGTGTCTTATTTCCTGACTGTGTGAAATAAGTGTGCCCTTTACTAAGACTATCTAGAAGAAGCCAATAAGAATGTAATCTCAAGCCTGTCATGTCATATATTCCTAAAATACCGGTATTCTGGCATATGAGGCCAGCTATGCCATGTAGTATGAAGGAAGGGAGAGCGGAGAGAGATGAGAGAAAAAAGAGAAGAGAAGGAAAGGAAGAAGGAAGGAGGGAAGGAAAGAAAGAATACAGAGAAAACAATACGTTCCCAGAGACACAAAAATCTCAACCTAGATCTTGGTCCAGGGAAGTAGCAACAATTCTACGTATAAATTCTCTAATTTAATATATTGTCTAAGCATCCTATGAATCAGCCTTTGTCCTAACTGATCAATAATTTTCCTGACCCATCTGGAACAGGATTCTCAACTACTCATTGACAACAACGACAGTATCGTGTGCCTCTAGAAGCCCTGGTCCAAGAGTCATGTACTATGACAATGATTTTATTATGTGACCATAACATATCATTTAATGACTCTGAGCACATATTGTTTCTCATAGTAAATGAGACACAGAAATTTTACATAAGTTAGAAAAAACTAAATTTTAAGGGGCTTTCATGAAGGGTCTCAAAATTCAACTCCCTCACAGTTAAGCAGAGGTAAATGTACGTTGGGAGCTCTGTCCTTAGCACCTAATCCAGTGCCTGGAGGTGAGAATAAAGATGATCTAAATATGCTTGTTTAAATCACTCTTAATGTTAGTGACTGTCCCCATCAAGTGAGAGTGACATATAAGGCAGAAGCCCCTGGTTTAAACAGAAAATGTAGTACTGTTTGAGGGGATTGAATCTGGTAAAAAGGAAGAAAGGGAAAGGCCCTCAGTTCCAAATAATGTGAGTATCTGAATTGTCACTGGGAAGTTCATTGGAGTATTTGCCTGGGCAATCTCATGATTATTAGCCAGGAAAGCTGGTAGGCTTTCTGGTGTAGAGAAGACTTCCAAAATCTGAGCCCATTCCTTTCAACCATTATAAAGGAAGGGAACTAAGAAGACATGAAACTTATTTCAAACTTTGAAGAAACCTGTTTAGGATCCTTGATGCTTATAAAATGAAACATTTGGTAGTTTGCAAAGATTTGTTAAGTGAGTCTATAAGGACATTCTTTCCAATGAAGGTATCTGTTATGAAAAAGGTAAAAATTGAGACTCTCAAACCCAAGCATAAGGCAGCAAAGACGAAGTGAAAAGATGTTGGGTAAGAACCAAGTTATCTGTATCCTACCTCTTAAGTGTTTTTGCTTTTGTGTGTGTGTGTGTGTGTGTGTGTGTGTGTGTGTGTGTGTTTGTGTGTGTGGCGGGGGGCAAGTTACTTTCTTCGGAGAGCTCAGACATTAAAAACCAAGCAATATTAAAGCAAGTACAGATACAAACTGCCACTCAAACACTTTCCCCATAGCTTCTAATGTGAGAAGTGACTATAACGCTAAGGAGCATTCTTAAAGCAGGGTTTTTGGAATTCCACCAGGAAAGTTCCAGTTGGGGGAGTGCTAATGAGTTGTTGCATCTGAATAATCGTCTTTACTCGTTATTTTCCTCATCATACATTTATCTGATTTCTCTTTATCAAGAACAGAGGTGATAAGCTGAGTGTCAGGTTTAAAGTCATCTTCACCAGGACATCCAGTCTGTAAATCAAATCCATATTATATTTGCTTTTTATAAGCAAGTCTGTGTTGGAATATAGCTGAAGACATGCTCTAATATGTGACCCATGCCTACTTTTACACTTTAACAGAGAAAGGCACAAATTTAAAAAGAAAATGAATCAATCACAAAGCATAAGATATTCATGTTCTAAGATTTTCATTAAATATAATGTTATAATTGCAGACTTCACAGATGGTTTATACTTTTCTTTGGTCTAGAACCAAGATGATAATTCTCATAATTATTCAAATATATTGGGAGAATAAGTTACCATGCTCCTTTAATCCACACTTGCCTCCTGCCCTGAGCTACTGCTGCTCAAATGATTCAACACAGAGACAAATGGACCTGTGTGGAAGGTAGACCAAGTGATTTGCTAAATGGATGATGGCAAGGTTTAATGTAGCTGATTTGTCACAGGAGTTTGCCCTTAGTGGATTCTACTTCTGAGAATACTTTTCCTTTAGGAAATAATTACCCCTGAAACTGACATATTCTAATATCATTTTGAGTGTTATGGATACTAATAAAATATTAAGTAGCATAATTTTATGTAACAAAATATTATTTATTATAAAAGATGATTTTATTACAACTGATTATCGAATTTAATCATAATATTACACAAGTGCAAGTAATCAACCTTGCTTTGGCTGTTATTATCCTCAGAGAGCAGATTAATTTCACTATACAGAAAATATAACCCATTCTTTCATGTTGGCTTCAAGGAACAGCTCTTCTCATTCTACGTTCTTCATCTTGCTTGGAATCCCAGGGCTGGAGAATTATCAATTTTGGGTTGCCTTTCCATTCTGTGTCATGTATATTGTGGCAGTGACTGGAAATGTCACCATCCTACACATAATCCGGATTGACCACACACTACATGAGCCCATGTACCTCTTCCTGGCCATGCTGGCTACAACTGATCTGGTCCTATCCTCCTCCACACAACCTAAAATGCTGGCCATACTCTGGTTTCATGATCATAAGATTGAGTACCATGCCTGCCTCATTCAGGTGTTCTTCATACATGCCTTTTCTTCTGTGGAGTCTGGGGTACTCTTGGCTATGGCCTTGGACCGCTACGTGGCCATCTGCTTCCCACTCCGACATTCCAGCATCCTGACCACATCTGTAGTCATCAAACTTGGGACAGCTGTGATGGTCAGAGGGCTGCTGTGGGTGAGCCCCTTCTGCTTCATGATCTCCAGGATGCCCTTCTGCCCCAACAAGGTCATTCCCCAGTCCTACTGTGAGCACATGGCTGTGCTCAAGTTGGTGTGTGCCGATACCAAAATCAATCGTGGATATGGGCTCTTTGTGGCTTTCTCTGTGGCTGGTTTTGACATAATTGTCATCGTTGTATCTTATGTGATGATTCTGAGAGCTGTGCTGAGGTTGCCCTCAGGTGAAGCCCGCCTCAAAGCTTTTGGTACATGTGCTTCTCATATTGGAGTCATCTTAACCTTATATATTCCAGCCCTTTTTACCTTCCTCACTCATCGCTTTGGCCACCGTGTCCCCCGAGTTGTGCACATCATGTTTGCTAATGTCTATCTGCTGGTTCCTCCCATGCTCAACCCCATCATCTATGGAGTCAGAACCAAACAGATCAGGGACAGAGTTATCCAAGGATGTTGCAGAAAAGGCTCTTGAACCAGTGATCACAGCATCCATGCTTTAGGTACTCACACTGATGCATCCACAGAGATGAGGGAGAGTTCCCAGGCTCTTGCCTACCATTACCTATGGCTTACATGCAGGATGGAAACCTTCCAGAACAAGAAAGAATGAATTTCATGGTAATCACAACTAGAGATCTGAGAGATGTGATGTATTTATCCAAAAATAGTTAATGTATACTCTTGATGAAAGAATTTTTTTACACAAAATTCATTTACTGATATTGCCAGTTCTGTGTTCAAGTTGGTATTACACCAGATATCTCAATTTTTTTTTTTGGAAAAGGCAAAGTCACTGTGGATTTTATGACAAAGTTTAATTATAGTCATTTTTACAATGATTTCTTTATCCAGCTCTTTATTCATGCCAAAACTTTTGCCCCTCAAACTATGTCATTGATTTCAAAATTTGGAAAATATTCACTCATTAAGTAATTATTTTGCCAGATTGCCACGGTTTAAATAGACAGTCATACAGTTTTAAAGAAGCTAGACATTTCATCACACAGTTAAAAATATCCATGTTGCAGGGGATGGAGCAGCTTGTTCGTCCCGGCCACCCGGCTAACTATCCCAGAAATAACCACACAGAAACTGACAGAAACTGTATTAATTAAAACACTACTTGGCCATTAGCTCTAACCTCTTATAGGCTAACTCTTACATATTAGTTTAAACCATCTCCATTAATCTGTGTATCCCCACGTCTCAGTGGTTTACCGGCAAAGATTCTAACAGGCGTCTGTCTCATGTGGAGGATCCATGGCTTCTCCCTGACTTTGCTTTCTTCCTCCTAGAATTCAGTTCTGTCTTCTCCATCTACCTAAGTTCTGGCCTATCAGGCCAAGGCAGTATCTTTATTCATTAACTAGTATAAGCAACACATAGAAAGAAGGACCTCCTACACCATATACATATTTTTCCTATGTGGTAATCTCTTCATTATAAAATATCCCTTTAAAAAATCGATACAGATTTAAAGTCCTGCTTGAATCCTGATATATAAAATAAATAGGGAACATATTAATCATCCTGTAGCAACTGAGTGTGTTACATGCCAGTAAACACAGCATCAGGGACCCTGAGACAGGAACATTTGAGGTCAGTCTGGACTATATAGAAAAACTTTATCTCAATAAAATAAAACAAAAGAAGAGAGGAGGGAAAAAAGAGGTAAGGAGGGCGAAGGAGCAGAAAAGAAAGGGGAAATGGAGGAAAGGGAGACTGAGAAGGAAGGAGAGAAGAAAATGAGGGGAAGAGGAAAACGAATGAAACCAAAGGAAGAAATGCAATTGAATACTAATTGCTATTTTATTTTTATTATGATGTAAAGAATTACTGGTATGCTATTTAGTTTGAGAGAAAATAAATTTAATTTCGTTAATTCTCGATGCTAGTTATAAATGAGTACACATGTTTTGTGTTTATTTAATAAAATCTCCTAAACGCTAATAATATCCACTATTATTCAAAAGGCTTATGACCTTCCAGTTTTCTTTTTCACAATAGCAGTTTTCAAAACTTATCTTTAGTTCTTGAAGTTTAATTATGCTATTAAAAATAATTACGATAAGGTTCACATAATCCTGTATGTAGACATAAAAAAGTGGTATATAAAATAAACATTTCACTAATAATAAATTGCAAAGATGTTTATTTTAAGACAGTTCTTTGGTATACATGCAGTTTTGCTACTGATTTAAGACAAGGTAATTTTTACATTCTAATGAAGGACACTTGGTTCCATTTTTGGCATTTCTGAAAGTCAATGGGAACTGATGGGACCCATAGTGGAACATTATGTCATTGGGTGTGGCATTTTAGGGGTCACTGGGAGTCCCAGGTCATTATTTCTCTTGGCCTCTAAGCTGGCATGAAGTGAATAGGCCTCCAACAGACCCTCCTGCCATGGTGATTGGCTCAAAGCAGCACAACCAAGTGAGCGGAACCAGAACTCTGCATCCACTTGCCAAAGTAGGACTTTCTTCCTCTTCAGTTGTATCTCAGGTAGCTTGCTACAATGATGAAAACCTGACTAGAAAAAGCAATCTCTGTCTCTGTCTCTATCTCTCTCTGTCCCTCTGTATCTCTCTCTGTCTCTATCTGTCTCTCTCTCTGTCTTTCTGTCTCTGTCTCTCTCTTTCTCTCTCTCTCTCTCTCACACACACACACAAACACACAAAGGAATTTTAAGTGTTTATTATTTCTTTATGTAGCCTGAAGTCTAGAGGATAAGGATTCATTCTCAAGTGGCAGGCAACACCAGACTGACTATTCATAAGGGAGGATAGTATATTGATCAGTGATAATGTATTGAGCATCCATAGATGTGGGGAAGAATAGACTAGGCATTGGGCTCAGATTTTATCTTCTAATTAGGAGAAATAGATGTAAAACAATACAAATGCAATACACGTGGTCCCACTCATAGAGTGAGAGAATTTTTACTCTGGCAATAGAGTAAAAATAAGTGAAAAGTTATAATGGAAACCCAGAAATGTTATGTAAAATAATAACCACCTGAAAATGGTAACTATTCTAGGTCTTATAGAAAGTAGTTTTAATTCATAAAATATATAAAAGTGGGAAGGACATGTGTCAGCATTTGCAATGACATGAGCCATGGGAGTTCCAAAAGAAACCACTTTTGGTTACAGACAGACAAAGATCCAGCAAAGCCTACACAATGGCTGTGTTCTGAGGAGCTTGTGTTAAGTTTACATGATATGAAGAGATCCCTCACTGTTTCCACCAAGAAATCCTGAGCGAGATCAGAAGAGGCATCATGATGGAATTCTTCAGAAATTTTCAGTTCCGGAAAAGGAAGAGAGTCTTTAAAGGAATTTGGATTTTGCCAAGCAATCTGTCTATTTTCCCTTTCCAGGTGTATCTATGCATGTTTTTCTTAGGGTTCACCTTGTTACTTAGCTTCTCCAGCATCATGAACTATAGGCTCAATATCCTTTTCTTTACAGCTAGTATCCGTTTGTGAGTGAGTATATACCATGTTCATCTTTCTGGGTCTGGGTACCTCACTCAGAATGTTTTTTACTAGTTCCATCCATTTACATATAAAATTCAAGGTATCATTGATTTTTACTGCTAAGTAGTACTCTAATGTTTAAATGTGCCACATTTTCTTTATCCATTCTTCGGTTGAGGGACATTTAGGTTGTTTCCAGGTTCTGGCTATTACAAATAATGCTGCTATGAACATAGCACTGGTAGTTTGATTGAGCATACATTGGGTATATGCCCAAGAGTAGTGTTGCTGGGTCCTGAGGTAGGTTGATTTCCAATTTTCTCAGAAACCACCATATTGAGTTCCAAAGTGGTTGTACGAATTTGCATTCCCACCAGCTGTGGAGAAGTGTTTCCTGTACTCCACATTCTCTCCAGCCTAAGCTACCATTTGTGTTTTTGATCTTAGCCATTGTGACTGGTGTGAGATGGTATCTCAAAGTTTCATTTAATTTGAACATTTTCTTAAGTGTCCTTTGGCTGTTTGAGATTTGTCTGTTGAGAATTCTCTGTTTAGTTCTGTACCCCATTTTTAAATTGGATTATTTGGAATTTTGGAGTCTAATTTCTTGAGCTCTTTATATATTTTGGAGATCAGTCCTCTGTCTGATGTGGGGTTGGCAAAGATCTTTTCCCATTCATTAGGCTGCCTTTTTGTCTTATGTTTCCTTTGCTTTACAGATGCTTCTCAGTTTCAGGAGGTCCCATTTATTTATTGTTGCTCTCAGTGTCTGTGCTACTGGAGTTATATTTAGGAAGTGGTCTCCTGTGCCCATGCATTGAAGGCTCCTTCCCACTTTCTCTTTTATCAGGTTCAGTGTGGTCAGATTTATAGTGAGGTATTTAATCCATTTGGACTTGAGTTTTGTGTATGGAGATAGATATGGATCTATTTCATTCTTCTACATGTTGACATCCAGTTAGGCTAGCACCATTTGTTGAACATGCTTTCTTTTTTCATTGTATAATTTTAGTTTCTTCATCAAAAATCAGGTGTTCATAGGTGTGTGGGTTATTATCTAGGTCTTTGATTCAATTCCATAGGTCAACCTGTCTGTTTTTATGCCAATACCAAACTGTTTTCCTTATTGTAGCTCTGTAATAGAGTTTGATGTCAAGGATGTCAATACCTCCAGAAGTTCCTTTATTGTACAGGATTGTTTTGGCTATTCTGAGTTTTTTGTTTTTCCATATGAAGTTGATTATTGTTCTTTCAAGTTCTGTGAAGAATTGTGTTGGGATTTTGATGGGTATTCCATTGAATCTATAGATTGCTTTTGGTAGGATTGCCAGTTTTATAATATTGATCCTACCTATCCAAGAGCATGGGAGATCTTTCCATTTTCTAGTATCTTCAATTTCTTTCTTCAAAGATTTAAAATTCTTGTTAAATGGGTCTTTCATTTCTTTGGTTAGTGTTAACCCAAGATATTTTATGTTATTTGTGGCTATTGTGAAGGGGGAAGCTTTCCTGATTTCTTTCTCAGCTTCTTTGTCATTATATATTAGAGGGCTATTGATTTTTTTAGTTAATCTTGTATCCTGCCACATTACTGAAGGTATTTATCAGCTGTATGCGTTCTTTAGTAGAGTTTTAGGGGTCACTTATGTATACTATCATACCATCTGCAAATAGTGAAAGTTAGACAAGATAGCCTGAAAAAAAGTGGGAGCCTGGAGGTGGGGATAGAAGGGAGGGTGGAACGGGAAGAGGATGGAGAAAGGGGAAGGAGAACTTGAGGGAATAGAATAGTCGAGACTGAGGAAGAAGAGAGATGAGAGCAAGGAAAGAGTTATTTTGATTGAGGGAGCCATTGTGGGGCTAGCAAGAAACCTGGCACTAGAGAAATTCCCAGGAATCCACAAGGATGACCCCAGCTAAGACCATAAGCAATAGAGGAAAGGGTGCCTAAACTGGCCTTGCCCTATAGTCAGATTGATGACTTTATTAAATGTCACCATAGAACCTTCATCTAGCAACTGATGGAAACAGGGGTAGAGACCTGCAGTGGAGCACTCGGCTCAGCTCCCAAAGCCCAGTTGAAGAGTGGGGGGGGGGAGTGAGAATACGAGCAAAGAGGTCAAGACCAAGATGGGGACACCCACTGAAACAATTTGCCTGAGCTAATGGGAGCTCACCAACTCCAACTGGACAAGGATGGAACCAACATACAAACAAACTGGACCCTCTGAATGTGGTTGAAAGTTGTATGGCTGGGCAGATTGCGGAGCTACTGGCAGTGGCACCAGGATTTATCCCTATTGCTTGTACTGGCCTTTTGGGAACCCATTCTCTTTGGATGGCTATCTTGCTCAGCCTAGATATAGTAGGGAGAGCCTTGGTCCTGCCTCAAAGCAATGTGCCTTATCCTCTCTGAGGAGTGGATAGGAGGTGGAGTGGAGGGGGTAGATGGAGGTAATTGGAGGAGGAGAGGGAGTGGGAACTAGGATTGATATATAAAATGAAAAAAGTTGGTTTGTTTTCTTTTTTAAAAAAAATAAAAAAATAATTTCAATGTTGAAAAAAAAAACAAAACAAAAACTAAATCTGACCAGGTCAAAGAAGCAAAATCATAGGCACAACTGTTTTTAGAGTTAAATGGGTGCAAATAGAACAGATGAGATTCTGGCAGAGTATTCTCTCTTTCTCTCTCCTCATTCTATCTTCTCTCCCTTGTAGTTTATTGATTTTTATAATACCATTTAATTTAACTGTACATGTATTAATGGAAGGTATATTCAGGCTTGCCTGAAGATACTTAATTTAATAATCTGAATGTAATTGACTTCCATGTTACAGTAATTGACAGTGGTTAATGCAGCACTTTCTGTGACAAATTCCTACTTAGAAGTACCACATTTGAAATGCTCATTCTTTTTTCTTTGTATTTATTCTTATCCCATACAATATAACTTTACCACTGCCTCCACTCACTCCATTCCTTTCAGTTCATCCCACGCCCCTTCTCTAGATCCACTGCTCCTCTGTTTCCCTTCAGAAAATTGCAGACCTCCCAGGGATAGAAACCAAATAAGATGCAATAAGACTAGGAACAAATCCTCATATCAAGGATGGACAAGCAACCCAGTAAGATAAAAAGGGTCCGACAAGCAGGCAAAAGAGTCAGAGTTATCCCTGATAATCTAACTGTTAGGAGTTCCACAAACCCACAAACTAAACAGACACAGCATGTATGCAGAGGACCTAACAGACTCATGCAGCCTCTGGGATTGCTGCTTCAGTCTCTGTGAACCTCTGTGCGTCCTCCTTAGTTGAGTCTGTGTTCTCCTTGTATACTTGGTAACCTCTGGCTCCTACAATCCTTCTTCCACCTAATGTTTGGCTGTGGATTTTATATCTATTTCCAACAGTTGCTGGATTAAACCTCTTTGACGATGATTGGATTAGGCACTCATCTATAAGTATAATTTCCTCCTCCTTCTTCTTGGTCTGTCATGTTTGGTTCTATCTTAGTTTCTGGGTTATCTAACCTTCAGTTCCTGGCCATCCAGGTAGCATTATGTATGGGCTTCCTTTCATGGCTTGGGCCTCAAATTAGGCCAGACATTGGTGGTCACTTCTACAAGTTCTGCATCACCGTTACACCAGCACATCTTGCAGGCAGGACATACTGTAGGTTGAAGGTTTTTGTGGCTGAGTTTGTGTTCCAGTCCCACCACTGGAGGCCTTGCCTGGTTACAGAGGGTGGCTATTTCAGGCTCTGCACCCCATAATACTAGGAGTCTTCAATAGGGTCACCCTTGTAGATTCCAGGGAGTTTCCACTGTACTAGGTTTCCACATCGGCCCCACAGATTCTCCCAATTCTGTCACCTATCCTTGTACTTTTTTTGTCTTCCTCTCTCTGTCTGATCCCTCCAGTTCCCATTCCCACCCCAGGCCACCTGCATAATCTATTCTATTTCCTCTTTTAGGACAATAAGCAGAATGTACAATCTATATTTTCCAAAGACTACATTAACATAATACATTTAGTTGAAAAGGACTGCTGTAGAAATTCCTACTGCCTTTAAGTTACACCCCTCCCACTTGGGCATGGCCTCTTATACTATTTATGCTGATGTAAAGTGCGCATCCGGCCTCTTCTGGCTGTGGGATTTGGTTGCTGTTCCCTGTTCCAGCAGAAGATTGTGATCTATGAGTCTACCCCTAAATAAATAACCCTCCATTTTTCTCAGTTCTGAGCTACTGCGGGATTTCTTTTAAGTGTCCTTTTTCATCTGGTGCCAACATGGATTCAGACTCCACACCTACTGGGTGGATGGCCGAAAGGCCTAACCAGTCCACAGCCCAGAAAGTCTTCTAACCCTGCCCACATGGCTTGCTTTTAACTAAGCAGTTTTTTGTAAAACCCCTACCATGGCAGAACTAGTTGCTTGTGGTGACCTGGAAATATCCCAAGCTCGTGAACATCCCCTCCCCCACTGCCGCATTCCTTGCTGCCTGGCAACTTGTGCAGCTTCCAGTCTGTGTTCCCTGCACATGAGTTCTGGGCTTTCTGCTGCGTGTACGGAATTGATTTAATTGCTTTCAATTTGTCAAGCAAAGCATATTTCTCAGTATTTAACCAGTACCAAGGCAGAAACTAAAGCAGCTCAGGACCGTTCCTGTCTCCACCAGTTACATTGCTGCTAATCGTGACTCTGCAACCACGACACCTGCTGGACAATAAAGATTATTACACCTAAAACAATTTACTGGATCTCACAACAGGTAATTAATAAATCAATAAACTTGAAAGTTATATAATGGCAGACTACGTTAACATTGGAACTTTTAGTAACTTTTTTTTGCTAATAATATGGATTGTATTCTGCAAGGCTTATATGGTGATATATCCATTTATTGGATATTGGGACTCAGGTTTTTTTTCTTAATATTATATACTTAAGAAAACAGTTTGATAACAGAGCCAAGAATGAGGCACTTTTAGAAATGATACAGTCTTTACAAACTAATAATGAACAGCTAGCTGACAGGATTAATACCATTGAAAATCAAAAGTTACCTGAAAAAAGTTAATACTATTGAAAAAGGTAACATTAATTTGACAGACAAAATTGAATCCATGTCTAAGGGTACTGAGAAATTATCTGAAAGAATTTGTAACACTGAATTTGACAATCAAAATTTGTTAAAAAGTTATGATAAGCTAGCAGATAGAGTATCTATCCAGGATGGCAATCTGCACGTTATCCAAATAATGTCCAAGGATGAGGTCTTATCTTGTATACATGTATTACACAGTTACAAAATATAGGCATATGAATGAATTTACTGTCATGTTTTACTCTCAGATTCTAAAGATTCTTCTATTTATTCTTCTCTTCTTATTCTTTAATCAAAAACATCAAATATCAAAATGTATAGAATAAATGTTTTTGTACTGAGACATGATAAAGATCAGAGGAAATGCATATAATAATTTCCCTGATCTGATAATGGCACCTTGTGTACACATGTTACAGTATCACATTGTGAACCTTAATAAAGTACAACTATAATCCATCACGCTCTGTTGCTGAAGTCACCACATATCTGAGTTATAGAACAGAGAGAAGTCAATGAGGTACTGATCTGAGAGCTTCATTCCTCCTGCCTAGCTTTCATTTATCTAAAAGAAGCTATGCATAATCTTACTCATCTGGGAACTCTATGAGCTATAACAATGAATATTTTGGCAAGATCTGCCTTCTGTTGAAATAAAGGCTCAAATGTTACGGGAATAAGTGACCGTTTTCTGATCAGATTTAAGGTCCTCTCAACTAGATAGAACTCATGCCTGGCAACATTACTGGGGCCAAGAACCTGTGGCTAGATTTGCTATAGGCCCTAGGGAAGAATTTACTGTTATTCTGCTAAGTGGGCATGGTGTTAAAATGAGTTCTGATGCCCATTGCTATACCTGTATATTAGTGCATCCATCAACTCACATCAGAGAAATTTCTGCTTCCAGTAGATGGCAATTAATACAGAGACCCATAACTGCTCAGTGTTCAGAGAATAAGAGGTCATGGAGTATTAAGTCCTAAATGGGAAATCTAGAGAGCAGCCTTCCCCACAAGACTCAGGGATCATCACAGAAGAGAGTGTGGAAATCTAGAGAGCAGCCTTCCCCACAAGACTCAGGGATCATCACAGAAGAGAGTGTGGAAGCATCGCATGAGCCAGAGGGGATGACTGATAACTACAAGGAAATGGGGTTTATTCAGACACAACAATGCACATATGAACTCACAGTGGTGTAGCATAATGCACAAGAAACAGAGCACATCAATATGGAGAGCCAACTATTTATAAATGCTTAGGTTTCCTTTATCATTCAATACTCCTGGGGACCACTGTTCATTTGAGATGATAGTTTAATACCTTTGGGGAGTCAATGGTGGTACCTTCCATTTTTATACAACCTTTTTCTTCTTTGTCAGTTTCCCCAGAGAGATACACATCTTACATATAATCTGACAGTTCAGTTGAAACTTACTATAAAGGCCATAGGTCCCTTGATAGCCTGTTCTATGTCTGCTAGCAAAGACATAGTAAGTTACTGTTTCCACACAGTCCTA